>UXGD01003626.1:0-19688 GCA_900474315.1 Torymus auratus
CTGTTCGACTAACTGCGTATTTTTGGTGCACTTTTGATGATCAACTTTAAACGTTCATAACTTTGGAAGGAATGGACATTTTTTTAATCCTTAAAAAAGCAAATGAAAGCTCGTTTTCTCTAGTTTTATTTTATCTACTTGAAATAATATTTAAGATATTCTAAAGTTAAATAGTGGCCGTTTTGAGGAAAGGTTTTTTTCAAGACTTTTTTCAAAATAAAGTTTAAAGTGCCCAGAATTTTAGTTTTTTTGAACATTAGGGTCTAATATTGCAGCTTTCTTCATATTTCGTGATCCGGACCCCTGACCCTCTCCTAGTAAGTATATTTAAAAAACTATCGTTAAGTAAGTACAATCATTAGTTTCTGTTGATGGAAATACTGGAAATGGCAAAAATATTATTCAAACTTCCAATTTATTAAAATCCCGAAAGCACTTCGTGAAGGGGGGAGGGGGGGGTCGTGAAGCTTAAAGGGTTTTCTTTCATTCAACTGGTCTATTATAATTTGTTCTAACGTAAATTAATCGAAATAATGGCTATTACAATACTTATTCATTTTCCATATAACTTGACGACATACTTTAAATTCCACCAAATCCTCATAAAATCTCTGAAATTTCAATCCGAAAGTAACGCAAGAACAATGCTCGCAGGTAACAAGTGCGACTGTGGACCGGAGCGCATCGTAAGACGGGAAGACGGGCAACGATTGGCGAGCGAGTACAAGGTGCCCTTTATGGAAACCTCCGCCAAGACCGGCCTCAACGTCGAATTGGCATTTCATGCGGTTGCTAGGTGAGTATGCATGTGTGCGTCTGCGTGCGTATGTATAATGTATTCATACACCGAAAAAGCCGATTACAAGTCGCTGCGTTAGGGGATTTCTTATCTGACGCGTATAGCGTTGCGCGCTTATCGCGTGCCTGCGTAAAGATCGTAAAAAAATTGTTCGGGATGAACGCATGTACAGGAAAATATAAAGACTGAATAGAAAAGCCCAAAATTTCATGCAGGTTATTTTTTGTTAGCTCGACGATTTTTTTGTGGTAATTGTTGTAAAAAAAATTCTTTTTAAATTAAAAAATTCTATATAGAATTATGTATAAATGAGTTTGCTTCTAAGTTTCCTTTGTAAAAACCAAACGGTATATTACGGTTTACGGACCTAGGGAGTAAAAGTAAAGAATATCCCCATTCTTTATTTTCTCGCATGGTGCGTATACGATTTTTTTGCCTGGCGAGGCCGAAAATACAACAATCGCGATCGGACGCCAGGAGCAATAATGGTTCTTTCGGCCCGCTAGGCAAAAACATTTATTTATCAATCTAAATTAAGTGTACAATTGGCGGGTATTGAGTTTAATATTTTTGTTATATTTGTTTTTGTAAATCACGGGCTCAAATACGTTATTAAAAATAATATAGTTGACATTATAATCAATCAATTTTAATCGAATTCATGAAAAGAATGCACAGTAGTCTTTTCGTTACAAATTTTTGAAAAAATATTCATAGCAACACATGCTGATAAGTTTTACATAACTAAAAATAATGTTAGCAATTATTATTTCGATTGATAATCTTTCCATTTATCTTTCAGAGAGCTGAAAGCGAGAGCGAAAAAAGAAGAAGGCGATCAGGACGAGGCGAGATTCAACGTACAGGACTATCTTCGGCAGCAGCAATCACAACGGAGCTCTTGTTTGAATTCCAATTGCCTAACGACCTGAACACTCACCACTTACATTACGCTATACTGGCTCGCTGCCGCGCGCGCGTGCGTCAAGTATCCCTAGGATCGGAACGCCGGAACGCCGCGGACCGAAAGCAGTTGTCCGGGCAAATAAATTTGGCGCGAGCGAGAATTTAAAAGAGGCGCGTGCGCGCGCCGTCAGTCAAATGGATCCTGTGTTGTTTTTTCGGTTTACTAGGCCTTACGAACGAATACTACATAAACACATACACACACACGCGACACACACAGACATAAACACAGATAAATGAGAAAATTCGCTGGCGAAAAAAAATATTATAATGTATAAACAGAGAAACAAATAATGAAATATGTGTTCTTTCCTGTAGAGATGATGTATACATAAATGTACATGTAATGGGTGCACAACGTTAAAGTTGCATAGAGATATATCGAATGTTATGTGCGAACAGAAAGGAAAATATATAATCTATAATGATCGATACATGCATATAATATATATTTAGATACCTGCGCTGTGGATTGTAAAAAGTGATGTGCAATGAATTCAATCATTATTTTTTGACATAGAAAGACAACAAAGAACACCATTTTTGTATACTTCTGTTCACAAAAAACCTTGAAATCAAAATGACACAAATATTGCACTTTTATCGTTGCACAAACAAATCACATTAAGAATTATAGAAAAGATATTGCATTATGAAACATTCTGTTTTGTATGTTGTAACTATTTATTATCATCTAACCAAACACTTCAATGACATCTTTTGCTAACTTTGGTACATAATGATTTGATATTAAATGAAATATTAAAGTAATTTAAATCATAGATAGTATGTAAAGTAAGATATAATCAAATTATTTGATTTGAAAATAAAAAATCCATCAATTTTATTTTTTAAATTAATAAATCATAATACTTTGATGTAATAGTAGTATGCAAAATAGGGCAATTGCAGTGACAGTAGTATAATAACATACCTATTTTTTGTTTTATAAATTGTGCAATGATGAAGTTCCCTTATATAGAATCATATTATGTTAATTATCATTTTATAATTAATATTGTCAACCACAAATGCTATTGTGATCATTATTAAGAATAAAAAATATTTTTTCGAACAATGTTACTGCAATGTTAAAGCTACAAAGTTATAATAAAAATATATAATTGCATGTAAAACCTGCAACGCTCAAGATGTAGAATACTACAAAATCAGTAGTATATAAGCAGCATTGTTGTAAAAATGTTAGATATGGTCAAATAATAATAAAAAAGAACCAATGACCGAAATATATATATACATAATACTGATGAACCATGCGTGATTTTATGTGATTTTCAATTATTTACGTAATTTTTGATTCTTTAAATAACAAATTTTCAGTACAAATTGTACAAGAATTAAAGATAGATTTTAAAGGTTCTATTGCATAATCAAGGTTTATAATATTATCAAAAATACATCTACATAAAATTATATACAAAAAATACATTTATGTGCTATGTTATTGCACAGTTGAAAGATAATTAGTTGAACCCGTATATTATACTTGGAAATATTTGATTCTTTAAAAATTTTGTTTTAGGTAAGTTTTTTTCTCTTGTGATAACAAAATTTATAATTATATACAAATTTTTGTAAAATAAAAAAGCTTCTGTTATGTGAAAACTTCAATTTTATTATGTACCCCTTCTCAACTTCACTTATGGAAACAAAACTATTTTTTCAACACAAGCATGAAAAAGGACCATTTCCTGCATAGAAAAGTGAATGGAAAACGAGCATTTCGAGCATCTAGCGAGGCTTCCCACTACAGCGGGAGGAAAAGAACTTAGTCTCCCGTTAGGACGACTTGATATATCCATACACTTTTCATGTAAAAAAAGGATCCTATTCCTGCACTTATTAAAAAAAGTACTATATATGTAACAAGGGAGTAATTGACTTTATTCCCATCTCAACAAATATGGCCACTTTTTTCCCTGAAAAGCGGGACCAAAATTGGATTTGTTTCTCTCTCTCAACAAATTTAACGTTTGCGGGAAATATGGTCTTATTTCCCGCTTTTGATAAAAATACTTAAATTCCATATAAACAGCCAAATATCAATAAATAATACACTTCAATATTAAATATAACATTTAATATAACACTTTCCAAATAAAAAAGTGACCACAGTTGAGATGGCAATAAAGTACTATATGTAACTCGGGAGAAAAGTCGATGATTCTCCCTCGACTTTTCTCCCTTGTTACATAATGTACTATTTGCACCCTGTGGGCATTCTACCTTATGTATTTGCTGGACAAGAAAAAGATTCTTAATATTAACACTTTTAATTGGTTATTATCATGGTCAAATAAGCTAGTTTATAATAAATTATGGCAAATAAAACATAAAAATTGTAACGTATATAACACATACACATATGATGCAGCGTAGAAAACGGAAAACATCCAGCCAATTAAAGTAAAACCCAAAGCACCAAATCACTCTGATTGGCTGAATGTTTTTCTTTTTTTATGTTGACATAGAATTCCTACACATCAGCTGAATGCTGTACGCTGAGGCGCAGATAACGCAAAAAAAATGGAATCAAACACGTACATACGTATATATATCATACTAGATATAAAATAGATTCTTGAAACCCAGATAGGCGGTAAAGGCGAAATCTATACGTTATTCACACAAAACAATTGCGGGCAAGTGGGTCGATGCTACGTATTTTTCATTCGTATATTATTTATTGCTGTCTGCATATTTTTATCATTTCAGAAAGATTGTTATATCATGTTGGTTTTTAGAAATATAAACATTTCATTAACATATTTTGGCCCATTTTTAAGCATAGTGATAGAAGTTGAAGAAACGCGAGTTTCATGAATTTATTTTATTCACACATTCATCGACTGCACATTGGCATTCAACTAGTTATCTACTTAGATTTCGTCTCCCCTTTTAAGAAATGAGATATCTGCCTTTAAAAATAAAATTCCGATCAATTTTGACAAATAATTTTATGCTGGTGTAAGGTCAATACTTAATAAACTTCTGTTAAAGTTTACCTAAAATTTACTACATATAATATAATGGAGAATTTACAAAGGTACATGGAAAGTTTTGATATTGATGTTATTTCATCATACATAAGTAAAGTAATCCTGTATTGTATCTAGATAAAATAGATAATAACATAGATAAAATAAGCTAAACAACACATCGTGTGAATATACAAGGTATCCAATTATAATAAAATAAAACGATGATCTAATTAGTAGACTATTCGTCGCAGACGGAATGCTGAGATTTATGATAAAATTTATGATCGCAATAATTCAGTGGCGCAGATGTTTTACGAGCTCGTGAATTCACGACGTGACAATTTCGAGCTTCAACTGTAATCCGCGAAAGAGACTTTTTCTGGTAATCATAAGAAAAATACAGCGCCTTCTCGTCGACGTATATCCCTTAGAAAACGCAAGATAAACGTAGCAGTCGGCATAGACAACAAACGGACAGACACGTTCGGGCTGTGTGAAAAGATAAGTTTCCGGCTGGCGCAGCATCATGGGCCGGCTTTCTTTCCCGCCTCGTTCGTGCGCGTTATAGGCGCCGCGTCCATTTTTCCGCGCGTCAGACTGCATAAAGATAATCGTACGCGCGTGCACGCGCACACCGCCGAGGGAAAAGGATACCGTGTCTGCAGCTTGGCCTCTCTCCATTGTCGGCAGAGTGAAAAGTTGCAAGAGCACTCGCGTACAATAAGAAGCCCGGCCGGCAGAAAGGGGGGCCACTCAGACGCGAGGCCCTACACGCGGCACTTCATTCTCATTTTTTATGTCGGGCCACGCGCGAGTTCATTGACGCCGGGGCTGCCGCCGCCTGCTCAAATTCAATTAATGTTTCGAGTAGGCGAAAGAGTGGGAGGGGGGAAATTAATAAAACAAAACGATCGGAGCAAACGCACCGCGAGCTGTTTTTCTGTTCGCGCGCTGCGGAACTACGCGTAGCGTGGAATATTGAAATATCGAGGGATTCGTCGGCGACGAATAGCTTGTAATCGTTTTTACGAGCTTCGCAATTTTTCGTTGATGTTTTTCGAAATTGACGAGGTGCTGCTGGGGCTATTTTTTTTTAATTTCGAATTCGCTGCGCGCCTGTTTGCCAATACTACATCGCTTTGTTTTATTAGGTTGGTGATGCAAAAAAGTTAGTGTTTGAACGTCGATGAAGTTTTTGCCAACTTCTTTGGACAAGCTGAGGGAGATAATAGTTTTAGTGTATAATCTAGCTTCTCCTTGTCAAAAATGATTTACGCACCAGGGGCATACATATACTTCTTATTTCAGTGTGTAGCGATGTTGTAAGCTTCTGCTTTATATGCAAAATAAGATATATAATGTGACACAGGAAGCATAAAAGTTTGTAGGTTATTAAAAAAATCTTGATTTATAGGTAGCGTAACTCCGAGACGGGGAAAAAGATGTAACAAACATTGCAACTTGAGATTTCTTGTTCTTTAGTCGTGGAAAATGTTCATGTCCCAATAATGACTTTGTTAAAGTTTAGTGCAAAAAGCCATTTCGTTAACCTTATTTCATTTTAATTACACCATGCAAAACATACGTTGTGCAGACTGTCAAAGATCTAAAATCATGAGTCCGAAGTTTGCATTGTTGAAATAAAGATATAATTTAACGATATTATATAACAATGGATATTTCATCCAAACCAGTGTATTTATAAAGTTATTTTATGAAATAAAATGAATGATTCTTTTCTTTTGTTGCATCCCAACGTTGTAAACTCCAGACTCATGTAAACGCTACTTTTGTAAACGAACGTTTAATTGGATTTTCTCATATTTTTTTTGTTGTACTCTGTATCTTTGTATCGGCAGCGGCAGACCGATTCTTATTTTCTTTCGAACAATAGAACTTTAATTAGATTCGTAATGACTTTTGAAAGTTGCAGGGAATCGAGTAGAGTTAATTTTGTTGCCGTGCGCAGGCGAAAACAATGAAGTCCAATATTACACGCTCTTTTCTTGCAAACTTGCCGCTCGCGACATGATGTATGCCGCCAGCAAGTTATCGCACGTGTCGCGGCTGTTGTTGCCTATAAATAAAAGTTTTTCCGGCGAAAAAACCGTCGCTTCCGTTTTTTCCCGAGCGTAAATAATAATTTCTCGGTTATTTACCACCGCAACTGATTAACAATCGCAATTACGATGATATTCTTATATCTCGCACGAGAGTGCGCATCGATTTTGCAATCATCCCGTACATCATCCCGCAAGCACGGCTGCAAATTTGATTTCCGCCATGCTTAATGTCTCTTGGCGAAACTCTTTTTCTCTCCAGCCGCTCAACTTGTATCTTTACGCGCCGTTTATTTCCAAGCGTACGAGGCACGCCAGCTCCAAAGCCGGTGATACAAAAGAGTGTGTGTGAGTGAGAGAGAGAGAGAGGGCGGTGTACCGCGAAAAACAAAAACTCGGGGCAGGAGGCGATCCGTCTCACGTAAGCGGGCGGACTCCACTTCTAAACAAACATAAATTTCCCTCAAGATTTTTTCCTCCTCCCTCTGGCTGCTGCGTAAGAAAGGCTCTCTCCTGTGTATGATAACGCAGATAAGTTCCCCGGCCAACTCCCTCCCTCTCTCTCTATACATCCGTCTCCCCGCCTGACGTATTTCCGTATATACGCGGGCGCTCTCGGGCCGTGTTTCGCGCGCTGTAAGTAGGTGTGGTCCGCCCCGGCCATATATTTTATCGAGTCAGGCGCAGATCTCGACGCCTCGAACACATACGCGCGGCGGTTGCACGCCAACATTTATTGTGCATGCGCGTCGCGCGGGCTCTCGAAATTTTCGCTCTCTCGTATATGGTGTGTGTATATACACGTTCGACGATTTCGAGAGAAGTCCTCCTGCGAGCGCGGGCACGGCCTTCTTTTTCGCCGACACTACTTCCTGCGCCCGAATCGCCCAGAGTTTCGCCGCTGATTTATGCGCGCGAGGCGAGCGCGAGTATGAAGTGGGGATTGAGCTGGCGCCTGACGCAGCCGTTGCGGGGGAACAGAAATACTGGCTTTCCTGCAATTGAAACTGATACTTGAAGTTGTACTTTGTCTTGCTATTCATTCATTTTGACGTACAAGCTATCAATTCAGATGCCACAGTTTTAAGACGATATAGCCTTTTTTAATCTGACCTTACATTCTTGAATTTTGAATAACTTATAACTTTTCTTTTGTATTGTAACTTTTCTTTCATATTGAGATTCGGGATACCTACTTTGATTTGTTTATTCATATAAGAAAACAAATGACAATATTTATATTGTCTTTATTAAACTTGGCTGAAACTTCTACTAAAGTGAAATGAAAAGTGGTTAAAGCAACAGTACTGAATATTTCTCACTGATGAGCTCACCAGACGATTTGGAATGAAACGCAGAATTCCTTTGTAAAACATTATCCGATTTACAATATTTTTAACAAACCATTGTTATTCAAATTCATATTTGGTTCGTGAAAATCATTAAAGTACACATTTAAATTAAAAGTTAACACATTCTACACAGAAAATAATACTTTTCAAAAATTTTGATTGCAAAAATATTAAGATAAAATTTTTCAAAAGAATTACCAATAAGAATAAAAAAATTCAAGATTGGTTATAAGATATTTTCTGTTATATCGTATTCCCCTAGCAAAAGCTGAAAATAAATCCACAAATAATATGAAAAATGAAAACCGTGCCCGGTGTAAAACGCGATTCCGTAAATATTGAAGAGGTTTGATTTTTTAACCATTCAAACGTTAAACGATAATAGTGTCAATATAAGATATTCACGAGCTCCAGCCACATTCCCCGATACACAATTTTTTTTACATCTGCCACATGCGTGCGTTTCTCCTTTGGCCTCGCTGAATTAATAAAAAGGATGAAATTTTACCGTGGGCCACCTCTGAAAATACATATACCAAAAAAAAAAAAAAAAACGAGAAACGAAGAATAAGAGAGGTAGGATTTTGGTCCAATCAGCGATTCGTAAAAAAATCACGTCCGCCCTGTGAAAAATGCAAAATACGAGAGAGGCAGAAAGAGGGAAAAAAGATTTCAGCAAGTTATATCGATCCCCTCGCGGGCACCACTATGAAACTTGGGCCGCTCACCGCTGTGTTAAACTTATCGGCGAGTGACCGCCTTCAATATATAATAGAAGTAACGTAATTTCGCAACGTCGTTAGAGCACAGGGCGCGAAATTTCTCAGGAAAGAAATGCCCCATACGCGCCCACGGCAAGAAGCGCATAGTTTAATACAATCTTCCTCTAGTTCGATTACTTTGTCGGTTTACATTAACAAAGTTTAACAGCGGGCTGCTTCGTCGGTTAGCCGACAAGCGGCATATTTACTTTTTCCAAGAATCCACGAAGCTGCGAGCCGAGATTTATCGGGATTTCAATCGCTGATTCGTATTGCTTTAGTCAGTTTCCATAGTTTCAAATGTTGTGTTCTGAAAACGCATTGATATTGCAAAGAATAGAATATATTTTGATTAAATTGAACGCTCGTACTAAAAATCAAATATCTATAGTTGAAGTATTCGGTTATAAACTTTCAGATTTTCATTACTAAAGGTATATAAGTATAAACTATAAAAAAATATGACATTGTGTTTGTTTAATTTTTGAACTATTTTTAAAAAACATGTGTTGATGTTTCAATGTATCAGTTGTGAGGTATAAGCTATTTTGGCAATGATATTTTACAATTTTCAATCTTTTTTATAGTCGTTCGATACGTTTAAATCGAAAAGGAAACTTCATATTTCGAGAAATGATTTTATAAGTATTTTTGATTTTTAAAACAGAATTTGAAAATTATGATTTAAGCATTTTCAATTTCAGTAAATATTAAGCTCGCGAACGAGTTTTTAATTGTCATCCACAGAGTCTATGTGCACAACAGCCGGACTGCCATAGGACACCTGATTGATTCATTAAAAAGGAAAAGGGCGATCTAAATCAAATGACGCAATCGGTAGAACGAAAATTCATCATTCTCCAATCGACTAATCCAAAAATTCAGCGCGTGTGCTGCGCCAAATAAAATAACGCTCGCCTCTCAAAGGGACGCTTTATCTCGCTTGTTAAGGAAATGGAATAGCGAGCGAAATACTTTCCTCCCTTTCACACACCTGTGCGCACAGAAAAAAAAAACAATTTTCTCTCATAGTTACATAGCGCATACCGAATTAGCCATAGTGAGGATGGGGGCGAAAAAGTCACTAAAAAGCTCGCTAATACATCAGCCGAAAAAAGTAGACGAGGACCTGTGGCGCACGCGTGGAAAAGCCGAGGCGCAAAGAACGAGGGGATTTTTTAAAAGCCCATCTGACTGCAGCAGCAGTAGCGGAGCAAAAGTAGATCGGATGAGGGGTTAGCGCTCGTCGTGACGGGGTGGGATGGGGGAGGAGTAGTGACTTCCTGTGTCGGATAACGAGGTTACGCTCGGGGGACCTGATTACGGCGAATATAGCGCAGGAGCAGTATTTCGCGAGTCGTGCGCGTACTACACACATACACGCGCGCAGCCCTTGGCCTATCCACGCCGACCCAATGTGTCAGCCGTATATATTCGTGTCGGGTGTCGTCGTCGTCGTTGGTGGCGGCGGGGCGAATGTGCAGCGCCGAGATAGAGGCACAGAGGCGGGGGAGGTAGAGGGAACGGCTTATGACAATGCGTAACCCTAGACGGATATCGGACGCTAAGACAGTGTTGTTGGCGGTGGCGGCGACGGCGGGGCTAAATGTACACGCGACGGTGCAGCCAGGTTCAACGCACGCTACATGCGCGCGGGAGAGGGAGGGCGAGAGACAGAGAGAGCTTTTCAATCACGGCGTTCTTTGTGCCCTACTCCTCCTATGGCTGAGAGAGATAGAAAGTGAACAGGCGTATATATAACCAGTCGGCCGACGACGTGGTCGATAACTATCCGGATTGATGCGTCGCTAATTGTATTACCCTTTCAGCGAGAATGTGCCCTCGAAGATTGAAGGCTGTATCTCGTTGTTGTTTAATTAGGATCATTATTAAAGCCCCTGTGACATACGTTATAGTATTATAGAGAAATAATGACTGGAGGCGTATACTGTTCGCATACCTCGCATTATTTGTACATTGTTTGCTGTCGGACGAAACGCTGCAATTAGTTGGAAAAATATATATTTGCAGCAGTATAATGGATATTATAAATAAATATATATTGGTATTTTTCAACATTGATAACGACCTAGTAGATCGAACCACGTTGTAAAACACGTCAAATTCGAAAGGAGAAATAAAATTTCGCCATTTTTCATCGATTGAGGGCGCGCGAGGATAGCTTACTTCGTCCCAGGCGGTTTCAATAAAAACCGTGACAGTTATATCTCCCTCCACTCGCCCTATACGCAGTTTACAAGAAGAATACTCGAAAATTTACACCAAGGCAGATGGCAATTCCAGATTGAATGACGAAAAAAAAAAAAGATTTCGAGAGGTCGCTCGCTCGCGTCTCTATATCTGTGTGCGACACGGAACCGCCACACACACATTCAGCGAGAGATAAATTTTCAGATTTTCACGACAGCACGACCTTCGTATATACACGCGACGAATGAGTGGAGAGGGCGCAAAAAACTTTAACAGCTCGAATTTTTTTTACGTGTTATACGTACGTAAGTTTTTTTTACTACGCCTATATATATGTATGTATATACACGCAAAGATACAAGAACGCGCGGGCGCGCGCAAGTTGAATCGATTTTACGAGGGCTCACTCCTACACGACGCGTTTAGCGCATCGAGGGAGGTATCTTATATTTTCTTGTTTTTTTTTCTCTCTTCTTCGTCTCCCCCTCTACCTCCTGCGCGCCGGCGCGTATAAATCCACGAGCGTAATGGGAGCGTGCAGACTTGTAATTCTGAATATTTGTTATGCATGAGTTGCCGGGGATATCGAATGATTTCGGCCATAAACGTTTGCTCTTTTTTTTGTTCAGGTTATATTCGGTCGTAGCATCGTTAAAAACATTGACTATAGCCCCCGGGGCTCGCTGCGATTTGCGCTTCGAGAGGGCCTTGAGACGTGGTTGAATTTTAAATCAACTTCTTCAATTACGATTGATGGCCCTCGACTTTGCATTTGGGCAGCGGTTTTTATTTTGGCGAGCGACGAAAGTTTGTTGAACGCGTAAGTCTGCTAAAAATAAGAGACGCCGCAGTAGTATAGTTCGCAATGATAAATCGCGAGCCAGTAGCGTCTACAAATAATCTCAAGTTGTGATTACAAGTATCCCTGTAAACTTCGGGGAGCTGTTGTTCTAATATAAGTTCGCGGCGTCTTGGCAAGCGGCGCTTAGCCTGCGCTAACTTATTTCGGGAGTACGGCGTAAGTTCTGCGAGCGAGTGGAATGACGGCTTCCGGATAAATGGTTATTGCCTAAGCGAATCCATAGAAATAGCTTCAATTATGCCGCTTCGTTACCAAACTGCAGCGCGGCGCTCAACTTCAATTATTCAAAGAGATCTCTTATAAATAAAATGATGATCAAGTAGTTGGAATTCAAAACGCTCGCTTAATCTCGCCTCGTAAAAAGGCGCGAGGCCGCTTTATTAGAAAAACCAACATCTATAGACGGAAAATTTCCATGAGAATCGAAATCAGCGAGGTGGCGGCGCAAAAGAAAGCCTCGGGGGACGCAGAGTGATAGAGCGCGCAATTCCCATCATGTAAATGGCTCGGCGCGTTCTTCAACAAAGAAAATTCGAAAAAACAATGATTCGCGATCGCGGGCATATATAACTCTCAGCATGGCGCGTATAACGCAGCTTTCTTGGCGCGCCCGCCTATATATAAGCGACCGGTGCGCTCTCGCGACAATTAGCAGTCTAGAGTCAACAGTCAACTGGCGCGGATTAGGGTGAAAGTTTAAATTATCCCGCGAGTGCGCGACACAGCGAGAGAGGGGGAGGGGGCAGAAGTCTCGAAACGATTCCATTTCGAGCACTTTAACTTACTGAAAACGTCGCGGTGGCGCCGCCGCAATTAAACTCTGCAATTTCGTTAATGTACACACATACTTACGCTCGGTCTCGCAGGCGGCATTCAGACAGACCGACAGAGAAACGCATGACTGCATTTGCATAACACAATTAGGACGGGAGCGGGTGAGAGAGCGACACTCCCTCTATGCTCGCGTAACGTATCGTTAGTCAATGGTAATATTTGGATATAATCAGCGACGCTGGCGCTCCTTAGCTCGTCCCCCTGTCTCTCTGTCTGTCTGTCTGGCGCTAGGCGTATAATGCGAAGAGATCTCGTTAAACATCGGCCTGCGTCCGGCCGAATTCGGGCTCGATTTGGTTTGTCTGGCTGCACGAGAGAGCGCGCGTGCGTATGTACGGCGCCGTCCGGAATTAGCTGTCCAATTTGGCCAAAGGAGCAGGCGACACGCTTCTTGCCTGGCGTAATGCATATAGGTGCATATTACGACGACGGGGTGGGATTTCAATTTCCGACGTTACGCTATCGCGGACGCTAATGCGAAGTGCCGTCGCAAGAGGGAGAGGCAAGCGAGCCCGTCCCTATATACTGATGCTCCGCGCGCTGTTTTGGGGCTGTGTCAGTTAGTGTGTGGCTGAGTGCATGTACGCCGCTACGTCGCTGCGACGTAAACAGCCCGGATGGCCTGCCTGACGAGATTAGGATCCCGGAAGAGTTTTACTGTCACACGCGCCACGCGACGCACTGATTCCTGACGCTATCTGCTCCCGCTTGCCTGGCGTTATTTTTTCTCTATCTCTTTTTTTATTACCGAACGTAAATTTTTATCTCTTATCAATGTGGCAATTCTGAAGTGAGAAACAATCTGCTCTCCTCTAATAAACTCACAATTGTCAAACTTAAGTTTATCAAATTTTTTGATGTAGCGGAGTATGTTGATTTGCAGAACGAAAGCTTTTTACCTAACCATCACAGTATCTTCTATGCAGAAATTGTAACTAGCGCAAGGCAGCACCATAATGAAGTCATGATTAGCATGCATAAATTAGGGGTAGAGTAATAGAATTTCATAGCGTAGATCTAGAAAAATATGAGAGACTAGGAAGAACAAATACTCTTTAATAAAATAAGTAGAAAAGTCAATATTTCGTCTGACATTCATTGAGAATTTACTTTTAATAATTTTCTTCTTCATAGACAAATAATACTTAATAATTGCTTAAAAGCTCTCAAGTCTTTATATAGATTTGTCATCCCTACATAATTTTTGTAGATTCAATACATGAATATTTTATTCAGAAAAATAAATATTTGTTCTGTCTGCAAACTTATACGAGATTGGCGAGAATTTTTAAGGAATTCCGTCTACCTATGTTATAAAAATTTTTCCCAGAATTTTTTCATTTTCATAGTAAAAGTCGAAGGTATTAGTTTTTGAATGGATTTTCAGCTATTGGGCACGAGAAAAATATTCCTCCTATCCAATTCTGTTTTTTTTTTTTTCGTCCGACTTCAAATGGAATGGCGCACGGAGAGATAGAGAGCAGGAGAGAGAGATAGAGAGAGAGAGAGAAGTTTATATAACCTCATTCTCGCATCGATTGCGCGCTCAAAAGTTTACTTCTCAATCAACACTTTTGTTAGACCGTAAAAAATCCGAAACTAGTTTATTACGCAATTCGCATTCGGCAAACAGGTCATACATACCGCTGGCCCTCGCTGTAACACGGATCATTCTCAATCAACGTCTGCAACATAGTTTTTCTTGCCGCAGTTTATTATACTCCCATGAAGAGAAAACTTTATGACCGGCTCCCGGCTATACAAGGGGAAAAAAACTAAAGTAAAAAGTGAAGAAGACTGGGTTAGGAAGACGCGCGCGCGCAGCGCTACACGATCCTCTTCTCTTCGCTTCTTCTCCCCTTTGTGTTTTATAGCTCGAGCTAGGGGTTAGAGTAGGAGTAGAAGACGGTCAGTGCCATGGTTTCTGCAATCCAAAGAAGCTGAGCGCGCGCACGCGAGCAAGACTTTTTCCTTGGGTTTTTCTCGCGAGGAGGATATTTTTAAACTCACTCCCTCTGTCTCTCTTTAAAGAGGACACTGGCCCTTTACACCGGGAAAAACTGCAACTGAGGCGCAGTCGTCAAGAGAAAGAGAGAATGAGCGAGAACAATATATTGTAAGCAAGATAAAGAGTTCCGCGTAAAATGTAGGGAAAAATGAGGATGCCAGAGCCATTCAGCTCGAAAATAATAAAAGGCTTAAGCATTGTGAGCGAAAATAAATATCACAACGTGAACACCACAATGGCTTGGACTGTAAATTTGTCCTGAATATTGTCATGTTTTTTATATTTCATTGCTAGTTGCTTTTACTCTGCGTGTTATGCAATATTGTGTCAATAAGTGAAAGAAAAAAAAGGAATATCGAATGCCTGAATGAATAGAAAACAAAAATTTCAAATAAATTTTATAGTACAGCAAATGCACATTTAAAGTTTCATGCTTTGAATTCGTGCGAACAGCCCGCAATCCGTGTAATATCGTTCCGGACTCGCAACTTTTGCAGTCTAAAACTGCCGCAGTCTTTTGTGGTAGTGCTGATTATTTCGCAACACCGCTCGTATACACAGGGGGAACGTATAACGCTTATAAACGCAGAACGCGCGCGCGCCGCAGCTGCTTTTTGGTTTTCGATGGATGATAAATTTTGACCGCCGCTCGCGGTTCCGCGCATATATACCTACGCAGTGCGCGTTTATTTATACCCCCGGCAGCGGTGAAAAAGTTATATGAGTGTTTATCGCGGGGATATTTATGTTCGCCGCTTGGAAAAGTCGTGAAATGCCATCTCTGTGTCTCTCTCCCTGTGTATGTGAGTTCATACGTTGTGTACGGTATGTTTTTTTTTACACGGCGCGGCTAGAAAAACGCGAAACGCTCGCTTTTGCACGCCACGCTGGATTAGAGATTATTGCGCTGAAAATATCTCGTTATTTTAACACACGCGCTGCGAAGGAAAAATACTAGAGTGTACGAAGTTGATATTAATAAGATAAAATCGGGTACACTTATCCTGTTAAAAAGCCTTTTAATCCTCTTTTCTTCTCCTCTATTTACGGAAATTTCAAATGGAAGTTGTGTGTTTGAAATTATAGGCTTTGGCATTAAATAATGTCTGAGAAAATATGGGAAACAGCATTATTTGTGCTTATTCGTAAACTGCAAATGGGCTCTTATATAGAATCAATATTGTAAACGGCTGAATAAATAGCGACTCAACATACAAGTTTCATTTATAATAATGTAAACGTACAGCTTGAATGTGAATGCCAATTCAAGTTAATAAAAAAAATTAAAGGTTAATAGTAGTTGTCTAACAATATACTACAGAATTGGGCGGCCACTGTCAATGGAGTGGGAATCACCCCTTTTGTTAAAATAAACCAATAATGCCAACCATTTGTCTGCCTATAAGATATAGGAAGTTATAAATGTCAAACGGCGCACCGCACCAAAATATCAATTCTTCAAATTAGAAAAAATAAATCCACCGAGCATTTCTAGAAATCATCCCTCATGGTTTCAACCAACAAATCCTCTCTTCCACGCGATAAAACACGCGCGAGCTCTGCTGTAAATAAATAAAAAAAGTAAATTGTAAATTTAAAGCGACGCGATGCGCGCGCGGCTCTTGTGCCGCCAAGCGTCAGGCGGATGTCATTCCGCTGATTGAATTACCGCTCCCCTCCCTACTTCTCTATATATCTGTCTCTCGGCGAAAGGGATCAAAAAGCGGTTAAATTTGTGCAAACACACTTTGCGCCCCGGCGGATAATCGCCGTCGGCCGGCCGCCCCGTAAATAAATACAAACAAATGAGCAGCCCCTGCTATACTTGTACCCACTGGCCGGCCGGCTAATTGGATCAAGCGCCACGATGAAAGTGCGTGCCGCGCTCTGCCAAAAAAAAGCTCGCTGGAAGGGGGGAAGGAAAACAGCAGCAGCAGCAGCAGCGATCGCCAGCAAACTGCGCGTACACCGGGGAATAAACAACAATCTCGGGCTCGTATTAATTCGTTGAATTACAAGAGAGGGAGGCAAGGACTCAATTCAAAGTCGCGCGTGTATAAATTCTCCCGAAAATGAACGGGGAAACATTGCACGAGCGCGCGCGCATTTAGTTAACAAAAGCGTGGGGGGAGGGCTATGCGTTATTAATGACGGCAGCGGCCAGCCAGCGAATAACGGCTCGTGTTCCGCAAGCGTTGCTAACTCCCCTTTCTCCGAGTGCGATCAGAGCCGTGATTTGACGGAACGGAGGACGCAGTCGGTGTATATATAAACAAAAAGCCGCTGCCGAACGTGCATGTCGGCAGTGTGTTGTGATGTTCGACGGGTTTCAGTTGATGGCGCAGAGGAAGCAAGCTGGCGGATCAAAAATATCGAGCCAGCATAAAGGCATGCGTGGGAGTGTTGTTGTGGTCGCAATGCTCGAATCGCCAGTGATTTAAATAAATTTAAACGAGAGCGAAGTGATACTCTCTTTTCATTCCATTTGTTTTTCTTCGGCAACACAAGCCTGCGCAAGAAGAAAAAACTGGTATGTGGAATCGCAATTGTTTGTTTGCTTTTGACTGTTAATATAAAGTTATATATTTCACTTTGCTTTTCAGGTACCTCCAACTTTAAATATTGCGAAATCCATCTCGGAATATCATATGTGTAGAAGGTCAAAATACACGATATTTTTTTCTTTTTGTGGACCTGTGTATAATAATATTAGTAAAATAGTGATAAATTGACAATTTGCAAAAGAATATATATATAAAAAGATAGAAAAATTTAATTTGTGTAGACTCGTTGGAAAATCAATGGAAATTCCTGGCGCACATGCGCGACTGACGTCCCGAAAAGCAGAACCTCGCTCGAAAATTTATTTATTCCCATTCAGCGCGCGCGCGTGCTAATTTCGTTTGTCAAATCCTATAAATTTAATTAAACGTCGAGCCATCGAATTCGAAAACGCGTTCCGCTCAAAACACACGGCACACAACGGCGGCGGCAGCGAGAGCGACGGACAGTCGTACAAATCGAGCGCGCGAGGGCGTGAGAAAAAAAATCTCTCGCGGAGTGGGGAGCTGGTGGTGGATAGGACGCGAGAGAAAGGCACGGAAACGACCGGCAATAAAATCGGCGCGCTACGCGAGGGGCCATTACGGGTATGAACCAAACGCCAGATCCCATTTCATATATTGCGTTTCGTTTCATCGCCGCCGCAGTGCGTGATTATACCGCCCCGCCGAGAATTCGATCTCCTCGCGAGTGCGTGTAAAAGTGAGCGGCTTGATGCGACCTTTTTTCACCCTCAGAGCTCTTATACTCGCGCGTTGTTTCGCTCTAGTTACAAGCTACGTTCGATGTAATTAACAAAGTTGCACAGCAGCAGCGTTCACGGGTGGCTGATTAAATATTTTGATAATTGGCAAGTGAGGTTGGAAATAACATGCAAGTTAAGTTTTCGGCTAGTGCAGTTGATTCGGTCAAAGTGACGTTCAAATAGTTATTATTATGTAATACAAAGCCCTTAACTGGCGCAGCCTTTTCTTTGCTTTCAGCATCCTCAAAAATGATAGTATACCTTCAAAAATGACGAAAGTTATGTACATATATGATCCTTTCCCACAGTGAATTCCTATATCCCCAACGTAAGTTATTTCTGCAGCAACATAACGCTCGAGCCAATGGGATGAGCGTAACAATAGAGTTCTCAGCAGTAGAGCCACGCGCGCGCGAAGACTATATCGTAAATCAATTTGCCTTATCAGCGGAAAAAAGCCGATGGTCGATTGCCGGCTCTCGCCCTCTGGCCCGGGTAACACCTATACACACCTGAAACGCAATATCCAGGGTCGCTCCGGGACGCGCGAAGGGTATTCTATTCCGCTCGCGCGTCACTCGAGCCGAATTAAACGCTGACTAGTGCAGGCCGACCCCTCCGCGAGTAGAAAGCTACCGCTAGGTATATAACGCGTCGAGTGAGAAAACAGATAGAAAAAATTGCCGATACACACATGTATACGTGCGGGGGATATCGGCCCGTGAAATTCCCGCATGACGGCGTCGGACCTTGCCCACGGACAAAGATCAAATGGAGCCTTTTGTCCAACTCTCTCGCTCTCTAAATATCGTGTGATGGCGCGCGTGAGAGCTTCGATCACCGTTGTACGTGTGAGTAGCTTCATCGGCCTGACCCGGAGTTTTATTTAGATCAAAAGAGTATTTGGCCCTGCTGGGGTTCAATTATCTTCCAGATAATCGTATGTACAAGGTCACACCGAATCATACTTTTTTTTAACAACTAGCAAAATCCAAACTATTTTGTTTTTGTGGTTATGCATATAATTCTTCAGTATGATTTCATTTTAATTAGTATTAGTCAAATAATTTCTCAAAACATGAAAAGATGAATTTTTTATTCTATTTTGATTTAAGTATTTAGTTTTAAATAGTTAAAAATAATAATTCAATTTAAAAAATTCAAATGTAGCGTATTCCTTATAGACCAATCAAAATCAATCTTTAAAGGTTTCACAACATCCGGCCATCACTTTTTTAAGAGAGGAGATTTTATATTCTGAGCTATTTTTATAGTGAATAATAATATAGAGTGATCAACATACTAATGATGTAACATACTATCGTATGTTACGTCACTTCTTTACAGGATATCCTGGTAATATTTAGGGAAATCAAGATATACTATAGGTCAACTCATCATCATCATCTCGTACCTATTAAAGGCATAGGCCAAAGCTTTATGCCTGAGGGCTCTTGCACGAATAAAGGAATAGAAGGAACATCGAGGAACATTGAGGAACAACCAGCTCGCTGTGTGTTTATGTT
>UXGD01003627.1:0-19686 GCA_900474315.1 Torymus auratus
CGATCGTCCGCGCTGTTTTACATGTGCAATATGCCAAATGATCGTAAATTTAATAGAAATGTCACGAAAATAGAAATCTTATGATTAAGTAATAAGAATTCGTTTATTAATTGTTAATTTTAATCCGAATCCATTATTAAATTCACGAAAATGATCCGAAAATAAACGAGAACAGCACTTTTAGATAATTAAGTCCAAATTCCCGGCATAACGACATAACTTCATACTTTTTTGAGCTTTCACGGAGCAGAAAATGTATAACCTGGTCGTATCACCGTGTAAATATGTGTCTTGAATGTGTCAATTGACTAGTACAGTATCGCGCCCTACCTCGTTTATTTTGATCTTACATATAAGTTTTAACATTAAAACCCGTTTTTCTCAAAAACTCAAAAAGTGGACTTATGTTGTTATGCCTCGAAGCCCTAGATATGTAGGGAAAAATTGCTCTACCCGTCAAAGATTTTCGCTCGCGCTCTGTAAATAATTCGCGGAACGCGGTTTCTGAATATTAAAAGACGCGCGCGGGCGCGGGAGTTATAGTGAGCCGCGATTGGTATTCCGAGGGATCGGAATTTTCGACAAATATGTCAATAAAGCGGGGAAATGCCGCCGCGCCGCGGGGATGAACCCGAGGCGCGAGTAGGTATAACGGGATACAGAGCGCGTGGCCAGCTAATCTCGCGTTCGACAAGATTCTATTAACATCCCTGATTAGATAACTTAGGCCGCGCGCTCCGGTGTTTCTGGAATTAACCTGTTACAATTGCTTCCCGGATAATACACGCTTAATACGTTAATGACGATTGTTAAACGATTAATATGTTTTTTTTTCCATTTATAGTACTACTTAGAATTTTCCAGAGCGTAAACGCGGACGTTTATTTTCAAAGTCATCGGGACCAATTCACCCGAACAAATTGTCGAGCTGAAAATTAATAATTTCCAGCTAAACGATGCGATTGCGTGCGCGCGCGCTAAGTTTATCGATAACAACTGCCGCGAGCAATTTACGCCGAAGTTAACTTGCGCGCGTTCGCGGTAAAAGTATAATATGCACATGTATACCGAGCGTGCAGCAACAAGCGATGAAAAAAGTGCCACCCACGCTACAGCAACAACAACAACAAAAACAACGCGTTTCCCTGCGCCTATCTGCGATATACAATTCCACTCGCGTTTATCCGTCGCGTGCGATAATAATAAAGTCCCTCGGGTTCGCGTATACGATTACTTTGTGCAAATTTATCCCGCAAAAATGCAGTGGCAGGAAGAGTGCAACACAAAAGCTCGAAATAATT
Organism: Torymus auratus; assembly: GCA_900474315.1. Classification (NCBI taxonomy): domain Eukaryota; kingdom Metazoa; phylum Arthropoda; class Insecta; order Hymenoptera; family Torymidae; genus Torymus; species Torymus auratus. Next base: position 1,302 of record UXGD01003627.1, read on the forward strand.
AAAGCGCGGTTGCGCTTCGCAAATGAAATTAATATATAATAAAGTTCGCGTGATAAGCGCGCGCGAGTGGAACGAAATTAATTAGCGAATGGGCGCGTAAAATTCTAAAGCGCGCGCGGGAGCTCGGAGGAGGAAAATATATATGTGTGGATAGACACTCGAGGCGCGTGCAGCACTCGAACCTCGCGCTCGCGACTTTATCAAATTATATATCAGCGGTGATATCGATTGCTGCTATCGGAAGTGAGCTAATTGTCAGGCATTAATTATCGCTCAAATTTGTATACTCGATTCAATGAGAATACTCCGCTCATGCATATATATACGCCCGCGGCGATTATACGCTCGAGAATAACAACCGAATGTCCGAAAGGTATACTTATTTACTTTATATTGAAAGTTATAATTCAAACTGCTAAACTTTAATGAATAGTTTTTTTTTTTTATTTTATATATATAGGAATACTATATAAATTCAAATAAATATGCATGCCTTCACTTATTCAATTAATCTCACGACTTCCATTTCGCTTATTTTCACTTACGCGAGCTTGGATAATATTTTCAGTATATATATTTACCTATAAAAAGCTAGCCACCATATACGCTTTTCTATACATACTCCACAGCACAATCCTCCTGCTCACCCCATCATAGCCTCGATCGATCCATCTCCCACACTACGCGACATTAGCGGCTCAAGCGAGCGCATAATCATCCCTCTCGCGTGACTAATTCACCTCCTCTCTGACACAGGGCAACCGAGTGGACCTACGCCGGGAGCTTCAGACCGGCGAGCGTCGCAGGCGCGCTACCTTCACCGAGCGTAACCAGCTCAAGTACGCCCGTCGGCTGGTGGTGAAGCTAGGCAGCGCCGTCATCACTCGCGAGGACGAACACGGCCTGGCTCTGGGCAGACTGGCGAGTATCGTCGAGCAGGTGGCCGAGTGCCAGAACGAGGGCCGCGAGTGTATCATGGTAACCAGTGGGGCCGTCGCCTTCGGCAAGCAGAAGCTCGCCCAGGAGCTGCTCATGTCGCTGTCGATGAGGGAGACGCTCAGTCCCGGCGACCACACCAGGGAGAATGCAGGTAGGTGCAGCGCTTGTAAAGGCTAAATTGAGGTTCATTTGTTTTTGTAGAGAGCAACAATTACGCTTACTCTACTCTTGGTTTTCGCTTTGCTCGTGCTACAATTACCGCTACCGTATACGCGCTCGATTCGTTGAATACCCTTAAATTGCAGCGAAATAAAGTGCCGGTTAATCAATCAACCCCGGCCCCTCCAACTTTAGTTTTTACTTGTAATTAAAGTGAATTAGCGGCCACGACTATATTTATCCAAGCGTTCCACTTCCACGTGATCAACTTTTTCGAGAGACAGCTGCAGTAGCACGGGAAATTGGAAAAACCAACTCATTGAACTCCCATATACGCTTCCTGCGTGTATTTGCATCGCATTAACCGCTACAGCAACAACTTCAGTCCTGTATGGAAATCGCGTGTAGGGTTAATGCTCGCGGATCCTCTTATCAAGATGCCGCTCGCTAATCAGCTACGAAACTCCGTTTCCGCCGCCGCTGCTCTATTTATTATTCGCGCAGTCTCGCTATACTACCTCTCTTGTGCTCGTGCGAAACTTGCGAATATTCCGCTAGGGGCTAATTATCGCGTCGCTCCGCGATGCAGCAGCAATAGGGAGAGCGAGTTTTATCTTGTTTGCGCGAGTAGAGGGAATTGCCGAGGAGGGCGCGACAATTACGACACCTGGACGATTCCGCGCGAGCTTTCGCTTTCCGTTTTGCGCTTTGTATTTAGGGAAGTTCGGTTCTAACGACTCTATGTGCAGCGATGTTATAGCGTGTGGTATATATATTGTGCTATAAGTTATGAAGCATTTTTTTCTATGATCTATACATCTGGTAACAGCTTTTTGCAAGATATTGAATGAGCAAGTGTAAATTACATAATCGATACGAGTATAGATTTTGAATAAATTACCATTCCAATAGACGAAGAGGCGATCGTGCAGCAGTTAATGTTTCTCAATATCATATGTATATCGCAGATCACAGCTCACACTTGAATTGCAATCAACCCTGAACGTCTCGAGCAGTTCGCTTTCTGGTTTCGGTGGGCTCGCGATGACGAGAGATCGACTTTGAATATAGTTTTCGCGCGCTGCACAGCACCAAGGCGACCTTCGCCACGCGCGCTCTTGAACAATCGATATACTTATACTTATGCCGCAGAGTCTCGCGCGGCGGGCGCATTCTTATCACACACGGCACACGCGCCTCGCGAGATTACAGAATCGAGGGGCAAAAATGCGCGCCTATAACGACCTAGTTCTCCTCGAATTCCACGTGAAAGCCTCGCCCTCGCTAGTAGCTTTGACGAGGATATTTGTAGTCCACTCGTCCTCTTTTAAAATACCTCTCGTTTGCGCTTCAAAAATGCATTCAATTTGGAGATCCTAGATGCACCCGCGCGTCTTTCTTCCGTGCAGGGGAAGCTTTTTACCTATTACCCAAGAAGTAGCAGGAGGATGCCACGGAGGCACCCGAATTTACGCAGGAGAGAGAGAGAGATACTTTATAACTCGCTCTTATACTCGCGGATTAATATTTAATCGAGCCGCTGGCTTCTCCTCGACTTTGGAAATTCTAATTACGTAGAGCGCGGAAGTCTTATGCCGCTGCTTTTTCCCCTCTCCACTTTCCAAACTTGTAGCCCCTTCTCTCGCTCGTTATACGCTCGCATTATGTACCTACTCTTGCACTCGCTGAGAGAAGGAGAGAGGAACACCGGCCATTTGTCAGACCGAAAGATTAGTCAGATTTTTGTGCGGGTATATATCGGTGCGGGAGCGAGGTTGTTAAGGGCAACCTGGCAGAGGGTCGGCAATTTTTCAAAAAGTGTCATTCGATTACGCGGACGAGAACAATGCACTCGAAAATGTTTTTTGTCTGCGGCCTGCCTCCCCTCCATTGTAGGTCACCCCCGAGAGAGAGAGAGAGGAAACGAATCGTCGCGATTAGGAGCGGAGCAGAGGACGAAATTTATGATGGCCTCAACTCTCCCTCTTCTCCTGTGTATTATATACGCTGCGCGGTAAAATAACTTACCTCCACGGTGGCTCTAAAGCAGCTTGGCCCGTATACACGCCCGCATGCAAAAACATGAATGATGATTGGGTCTCGCGCGCGCTTTCATATAGATATTTTTCATTCTCCTAATACTTGCGGCTATATATAGGCTGCGAGAGTTAAACGCACGCGCGGCGCGACCCGTCGGGAGTTTATCGCGGTCTCGACATTTTTACGTAATCCACCTCCTCCTCCCCTTTCTTCCGCGAAGAAACATCATGTATAGAGGGAGATACGCGCGACGACGACGGTTCTCGGAAACAATGTACCTATTGTTGCGTCACACTCGGTAAATCACTTCAATATCAGCACTCTAATTATTTCCACCACTCAACCTCATTTCCTCGTTCATTTGTCTTTCGCCTTCTCTCTCTCTCTCTCTCGTCATTTTCCACGTCGCGAGAGCGTACTATATACTAAGCCACATAATGTACGCTTTTTCACGCTAATAATTATTATCGCCACGCGCGCGCACATAGAAGAGAGAAAGAGAGAAAGAGTGATGATCAATTTGAGAAAGCTTAACGAAATAATTTATTGTGTCCTTATCGGAGATTCTATAAAAAGCCGCGGTCATTAATAGAAGCTTTTGCGTGTGCGTGTTTGTGTATATAAGTATACTTAAAAGTCGATCGAACGACAGGGAATAAAAACTTGATTTCTGAAAGAGATTGCGCAGGGGAATGAATGGCGCTATATAAAATGGTCTTCAATATATATCCAATTTGGTTTCTGCGTTTCAATTAAAATTTCGATATTTTAATTAAAAAGTTCTCGAAAATGCTGCAACAGAATTCCATTTTTCAAAAAGTCCAATTATCTTTACTCGTTATACATATATATTATAAGATACCTTTCACGCCCCAATTGCCAAAACATATCTATAAACTTCTACAAGCTTTCAATCGTTTCTATATACCCACACACGTATACATAATTCTCTAACACATTTTCCCGGAACCCTTTTTCAGCCACAATGCTGGAACCCCGAGCGGCCGCTGCGGTCGGTCAATCAGGCCTGATGTCCCTGTACGACGCGATGTTCGCCCAATACGGCGTGAAACTAGCACAGGTGTTGGTGACGAAGCCCGACTTCCTGAACGAGCAGACTCGCAAGAACCTCTTCAGCACTCTGAGCGAGCTAATCAGCCTGAACGTCGTGCCCATAATCAACACGAACGACGCGGTATCACCGCCGCCCCAAGCCGACGAAGAGGTTGCCGGAGGCGGTGGCCGTCGAGGTATCTCCATCAAGGACAACGACTCACTCGCCGCTATGTTAGCAGCCGAGGTGCAAGCCGACCTCTTAATCCTAATGAGCGACGTCGACGGTATTTACAATCTACCGCCGTGGCAGGACGGCGCAAAGCTTCTGCACACCTTCAGCTCGGACCAGCGCGGTTCCATCACCTTCGGCGAAAAGTCCAAGGTCGGTACCGGGGGTATGGACTCGAAAGTCAATGCCGCTCTCTGGGCTCTCGACCGAGGCGTCTCCGTTGTCATCTGCAACGGTACCCAGGAGAAGGCTATCAAGAGCATTATGGGCGGAAGGAAGATCGGTACCTTCTTCACGGAGACGGCTAGTGGATCTGCGCCCGTTGAGGTCATCGCTGAAAACGGTAAGTTCGCCTACTTACCTGCATAGCTGCGCCGAGATATCGGAGCTATTCAGTCCGTGTTTGTTTTACTAATTGAGTGCAGTGTCTTATCGCGGAGCTGATAGAACGTGTTGCGTATACGCGTGTCGTGATATAGAGATACATTCGTCAAAGGTGCTACCTGATTGACTGACGTAGAAATTTTGACATTTTGAATATTCCACTTCGCGATGACTGAAAAAAAACAAAGATTTTTCAGATTAAACATATATGATAAAAGTTCTTTGAGCGCGTTGAAAGTCAAAACATATTACATCTATAACGCCGAAATTTGCATAATTATAAACTCGAATTACTAGTATCTACGTCATAAGTGAGTGAATACTTGAATTACACGACGCGGTATAGTATGGATTCAAAGTGCACGCATCATTAGCCGCGAATGACGAATCTGGAGTAAGTATGTAAAAAATTCCGGATCGTTCGTCTATTGTGTTCTAGATAATTTTGCGTAAACCGATTCAGGGGCACGAGATTATAGTACTTTTTTTTTCTCAGAAGATATTGCGTATATAGAATAACAAGCTATATACGCTGTGACGATTTCGTAAACGAGCGTCTAGCTGTGTTATCTTTCCCAGACAGCGCGTGAATTTCAATAAAATCGATCTCCCATATTATGATATATTCATAATTATCATCTCTCACTCTCAACTACAACTTGCTGCATTTACCCTTGAAAAATTAACTTCAACCCGCTCTAATTTTCGTAACGGAAAGGTTCGTCGACTATCAAGCTTCTCACTCAGCCTCGCTTTGATGGCAAATTTCGCCCGGGGAACATTATACTCCAGCCCATTCCCCGTTAAGCTTCCCTAATTGCAGTCTTTTTAAAGAAGCTCTATACCTCATGTCTCGTGTATCCTTTGACCATCAGCTCGAATCGGTGGTCGGGTGCTGCAGTCTTTGATGCCGGAGGAGCGCGCCGGGTGCATCAACACTCTTGCCGACCTCCTCGAGTCGCGACAGAACGACATCCTCGACGCTAACGGCAAAGATCTCGACGAGGCGCGCAATTCGGGACTGGCGAAACCCCTGTTGTCGAGGTTATCCCTGACACCGTCGAAATTGAAGTCGCTGAGGGATGGATTGAAGCAGATTGCTGACTCGTCGCTGACGAATGTGGGTAGAGTGCTGAGGAGGACGAAACTCTCCGAAGGGCTCGAACTGAAGCAGGTGACCGTGCCGATTGGAGTCTTGCTGGTGATCTTTGAATCCCGGCCTGATAGCTTGCCACAGGTGAGTCGAGATTTTTAGCTTCTTTGTATTGTATTAAATATAGAAAAATTTTAATTTTTGGCGTCATTATTTTTTGTCCAATCTGTTTATTCGACTTCCGGTGCATTGAGAAAAAAAGTTTAGAAAATATATCAGTAATTTAATAAAAATTATCATATACTTTATGATAATTAAAGTTCACAATACAGTATAATGATTTTTCCGACGTTTGTAAGTGAAATAATTCCTATAAAGTGTGGTATTTTTTGTATACTATTACAGTTTGTAGTATCTTGCGCAATAATATGGCAATTCTTACTAAACTTTTTTTTCCAATCTACACAAAATCGATAAGTTTCCCCTCTGAATCCACCGTGAATTCGATCGTCCCCATAGGTCGCAGCCCTGGCCATGTCGAGCGCGAACGGTCTCCTGCTAAAGGGCGGCAAGGAAGCCGCTCACAGTAACCGCGCCCTCATGGACCTAGTGAAAGAAGCCCTGAGCTCCGTTGGAGCAGCCAACGCCATATCCCTAGTATCGACTCGGGAGGAGATCGGCGACCTTCTCTCCATGGAGAAGCATATCGACCTGATCATCCCCCGTGGTAGTTCCGAGCTGGTGCGCAGCATTCAGGAACAGTCCAAGCACATACCCGTCCTCGGCCATGCCGAGGGTATCTGCCATGTGTACGTGGACAAGGAGGCGGATCTCCAGAAGGCCATCAGGATCGTCAGGGACTCCAAGTGCGATTATCCCGCGGCTTGCAATGCCATGGAAACGCTGCTCATTCACGAGAGCCACATGAACGATGCTTTCTTCACCGATATCTGCAATACGCTCCAGAAAGAGGGAGTGAGTCGCTTATTTTTTTATCTCTTAATTCTTTGTGTGTACTGCTTATTTTAGTGAATTTTTCCAAACTTTTTACAATACGAGATGAAAAGTGTAAAGATCATTTTGTAACTTTACGCATAGCAATTTTTTAAAACCATTTTGTTCAGACAAACTTTTTCCGTTCTGTTTCAATTCGCGCCTTTCGAAAAAATATAAGCTTCAACTTACAGTATAAGAAAGAAATAACATAAGCCCCCGTTCTCCAGGTAAAAATCTACGCGGGCCCACGGCTGCACCAACGCCTGACATTCGGCCCGCCTCTGGCGAACAGCATGAAGATCGAGTACGGCTCGCTCGAGTGCACGGTCGAGGTGGTGAATAGCCTAGAGGACGCAGTGAACCACATCCACAAATACGGCAGCGGTCACACGGACGTGATAGTGACGGAGGACAGCCGAAGCGCCACGTACTTCCAGCGCGAGGTCGACAGCGCCTGCGTCTTCCACAATGCTAGCACGCGCTTCGCCGACGGCTATAGATTCGGCCTCGGCGCCGAGGTAAGAGAGACTTTATATATAACTGCCTTATTTCACAATGACCCGAGACGGAGAGCTAAGAGGAAGTAGTCATATAAGCGCGCGATGAGAAAGGACCCTACCGATCGATGTAGTATATACACACACACACCAAGTCCAACAAAGGACATGAGCTTCCGTCGGCTGATGGTTTGGCGCATTGTGCGCGAGGCGCGGGGACAGCCGACGCCGGGAACTTGTTTATAAGAGGCGAATGCCGCGAAAAGTTTCGTTTTCGCCGTGAGCTCCGTGGAGACACCGATCCGAGAAAATAATGCGCCGCCGAGACGAAAAATCTTTTCACGACTTTTAATTCGACGTGTATGCGCGCGAGAGAGTTGGACATTATATCTTTTTTTCTCGATATATAGAAAAATAGATATATATGCGTGGAATGACGGAAGCGAAGAATTTTAAATGATGATGGACTTTGACTCGGATGCAAAGCGGCCGCGTCTCTCGCAGTTGCGAGATTCCAAGTTTTTTTGCTACTGTCACGGTTTTGTTTTATATGTGTGTTTGAAATTCAGTTGAATGATCGGAGTTTATCGTTTGGTATTTTAATGTGAGCTTAGTACAGATAGAATAAGAATTTCTCACGCGTGTGCTCGCTAATCGCTGAGTTGTTATTATCTTGGACGATGCTCGATAAGCGGGAAGTTAAATTCAGTGATAGAAAGTTGTCAACACATTTAATCGAAATAAAATATGCTTATATATCTATGTTCAATTTTATTATTGAATATTCCTGCAGAATAAACCTTATAAAACGAATCTATAAATTTAAATAATCAGTTTCGAAGTATTGAATACATATTCTATGTATATATCGCATTAATTACCAAATATATACACGGTTGATTAATTATTATACACCGCGCTACCCGGATCTCGCAAATATAGGCTTTTAACATCAACATTGGTTTTCGAAACATATACAATCGATGTGTAATAATGTAATATGTAAATCCACGCATCGCTCGCTTAATAAATACGAATAATTTCGAATTTCAAAAATCATTCAATCGCGTCGGTATACACACAATTTTGCATCTAAATTCGAAATTCATATTGTAATTACACCCGCTTCTTCTTCCAGGTCGGCATATCCACAGCGAGGATCCACGCTCGTGGTCCGGTCGGCGTCGATGGCCTCCTGACCACCAAATGGGTTCTCAGCGGTGACGGCCACGCGGCCGCCGACTTCGCCGAGGGCGGCACCAGGACTTACGTGCACGAGAGTCTGCCCGTCGACGAGAAAGCGTGATGCCAGAACCGTCCGGCGCCGCTCGTCGCACGTTTCTGGAAATTTTGTTACTATTTATTTAGGAAATTGTACATTCGGCTTGTGTGATCGCGTCGCCCGAGGCTGTTATATATGTAAAAGCGTCGCGCCGTCGTGCGAAACGTCAGACTGTACGATATATTAATATCGTTGCCTTGTCAATTTTTTATCTGAAAATGCTTGACGTTTATATGTATAAGTTTATCTGGAAGTACAGAGTACAAACAAAAAGAAAAGAAGAGTTTGTATAGGTGATCAAGAATTGGGATACGAACGGTATATATGTTATATATACTTTTTTGTTCTGCTTTCGTCGTGAGCTGAGCTGATTTCTCTGTCCAGCGAAGAGTGTATTACAACATCGAAGAAAAGCTTTGACTTGTTATATAAAAGCTATATAAATTCTCTACTCGTTAAGATGTATATATATTTTGTCTATAATAGTATTAAATTTTCAAAGAGTCTTTTGTTTATACAACCCTGAGTCTCTCATTATTTCACAATAATCCATCCTTGGAGGAGAGCGTGCAAAGTCCATATATGCGTTTACACACGAGGAAACTTAATAATACCATCGCCGGATATACTTAACAAACTGTTGCTGCGCGTGAATTTTCATTCAAGGACTCGTGCGCGCACGCGTTGCCGAAATCGATAAGCCAGACACGCACGCACGCTGCTGCACTGGGAAGCGGTAAATTCACGTGGCAGTCATCGCGCGGGTCACGTAAATATTTGCAGCGCTGGCCGTCAACGATAAGGAGTTTATTATCGCGAACTTGGCTCGAAATTTATCGGGCTGAATGAATGAGAGAGAAAGAGAGAAAAAAAAAGCCACGCGTATAATTGACGGCCGAGGTGCGGGAATTCAAAAATCCGGAAGCCACGACAACGCGGACGCGCTGGCTCTTTCCTCGCGAGGTCTGTTGCAAATTAAACGGGATGTTGTAAGTGCAATATATTATCGTTTTTGCACTGGATATTATACCACATATAATATGAAATCCAATATTTGACATTGCGTCAAGGTGATGCAATCGTTATCGAGTGCCGAGATTTCAAGGTCGGCGGATAATATCTGGGGGACCTTTGGAATTTGTTTGTCAATCGATAAATTGATAGTTATTGTTTTGTCAACATTTTTCGGTACTCTCAATGTTTTGAATTTTAATTCCCTTGTAGAGAAGATCGTCAATCCAATTGTACTCGATAATTTGATTAATTAATGGTCGGAGCAACTGTCAACCAAAATTCATTGCTGGTGTAATATATAGCCCCATGGATCATAGTTACAATAGTCTTTATTTATTGAGAGTATCGGTATTTTTTCGTGTGCCCTGCTGAAAATATTCTGTGAAAAAATGATTAAAAGTGTTAAAAGGTATTAAAAAATACATACAAAAGGTAAAAAATCAGAAAACTTTATAACAAATAATAAAAAGTCGTAATCTTTGTAGGAATTTGGACATTTTATCAGTTTTTATAAGTTTATATCAGTTTTTTTCAATTTTTATTAAATTCTTGCATTTTTCAGCATACATAATATTTTTTATCAAAACATATTAGTTTCTATCAATTTCCTATATTTTCTTGTAGACGATAAAAATAAAATGATATTATTAATCTTTTATTGATTAACATATTTTCTCTTTTTATGTTCAAATAATATTTTATCTGAGTTAATGTATTAGTCTTCCTCAAAGATAGATACCTAAGTATATTTAATATTTTTTTTATTATTCGCTTTGCTTCAGGGAAAAATGTCACATGAGGTACTATGATTACAAATGTCATTTTTGAATATACTGAATTCTAGGAACATTAAATATATTTCTATCCATTATTACTAGGGGATTACAAAAAATAATTATTTTACTTCAAATATTAGATTCAATAACACAAATATTAGTAATAACTCTTTCAGCTCTAAGATAGGTTTCTCCGACTATATATTATGTTCAAAAATAAAAACTTTTCTTGATTAAAATTAAATACTTGGTCTTTCTTTTAAAACCTATTTCATAAAAAAATATTCATATTAATAAACAATTTTTCATTAATGTTTTCATTTGTTTCATTTATGTTTTCATCTTTATCGGAATTTCGAGGAGAATAACAATATAATAGTACTCTTCGACACGAGTGCGGAAGTAGATTATTGACCTCATGTGATGTTTTTCGCTTGAGTGAAGCGAGTAATTAAAAAATTAAATTAAATTCATTCTTTAAGGAAAATTCATACATATTAGTGGTAAATAATTAGAAACTCTGATAAGATATTATTCAAACATAAAAAGAAAAAATGTTTTTATTAATCAATATATAAAAGATTAATAATAGGATTTTATTTTTATCAACTACAAGAAAATATAGAAAATTGATAGAAACTAATGTTTTTTTGTGTTTTCATAAAAAATGCAAAAATTTAATAAAAATTGAAAAAAGTGATAAAAAGAGTGATAGAATGACAAAATTCCTACAAAGATTATAACTTTTTATTACTTTGTTTCATTTTCTAACACTTTGAAACACTTTTTATCATTTTTATATCAATTAATACAATTTTTTATCCACCACACATTTCAGCAGAGCAAAGAAGGGGATTTTTGCAAAGACAAGAAATTTCATAAAATTGTAAGTCATTAGTTTCTATGATCTTACTGAGTTCATAAATTAGTAACAACTATTTCGCGTCAGCTCCGCGGATTTGACCCAACAATGACGTCTGTGCCGCTTTCATGCTGTCAGGAATGGGGGAGGGGGTAGCAGCACTCTGACACCCCAAGATAGCAGGGATACCTACTCCACTCGCTTCCGCTACCTGCGTATAATATGTGCTATTGGTCTGAATGCTTTGATCCTTGAGAGCTAATCGCTCCAACGCTTCTAAAAGGGAACGGTGCAGGGTTTTCGCACATACGGTTTTTAGAAAATATTGTATGGATAATTTTCTAAAAACCGTATGATTATTATGGTTTATATTATTGTAGCTATCTATGTTATAGACATTTAACAATAGGCGAATGGAATAGAATAAACAAAATATAAAAAGAGCTGACAATCTTCCTAGACACAGTGACACCATGCGATCTTTATCCTAAAAAATCGGCATTTCTCATTGGCGGGAAGCGTGACGGATCTCAGGCAAGTCGATCGGCGAGCGCGTCGATCAATCTGCGGCCGCTGTTAAAAAGTGGGTCGCACAACGAAAAAGAGCGAAAGGGGAACGTGAGCTAACATTTGTTTTTCCGACGCTTTTCCGGCCGCGCGCGTGCCCTTGATTACGCGGATTTGCGGTTAGTTCGTGTGATGTCTTTTGGCAAAAAACAGAATTGGGGTATCTTGTAAGTTCGCTTGAATTTAGATTGACAGGGAGAAAAAGGGATTGTTAGAAATTTAATTGTTTAGGATCATTGAATTGGGCTAGTTTTTTGTGCGAGACTTGTAATTGGATATACTTTTAACTGTTTGCTTTCTACGTTATTATTTTCTTCTCTTTTACTGAATATTTATAAAACCCATTGTTGCTTTTAAGCGATACAAACAAAGAATTTAAAAATTCTCTCATTTTATAAAATTAATAACGTAAAAGAGCAGAGTATTTGTAAAATTAAATCCTATTTAAACTCTCCGTTCACAATTTCAAACTTTTTTAAGCAGCTTTGCGCTGAACTGAACTATTCAAACATTTGAAATGAAAGAGCAAAACAACACCTGACGCGTTACACTCCACATTTCCATGCGCACCGCGATAACGTCGTTCACTCTCCATATATATATACATACACTCCTCTCCGACCGCATCATAGACCGAATTTTCCGAAATCCGCTTCCGGGCATTTTTCAGTCCCTCATCCTCGCGCGCGCTTGGCGAAATACCAGTCGCGCTGGAGAATCGATTTATCTGTATTTACAACGAAGCGCCCGCGATAAAGCACCTAAGCCTTTGTCCGCTTAATCGAACGAACTTTTTACGCCGAAAGCCCCGGCCGATATGTGATTTAGCCGTGCAGGAGCATAGAGACTTAGTAACGGGGGCCGCGCCAGGATTGTCGTCGTCGCGAATTGAAAATTGATTCGGCAGGCTTTTATAGCAGGTATATGTGTGTGTGTGTGCAAAAGCCGGCTGGCATATAAATTGTAAATGCACGAATGGCGTGTGTGTGTGCGCGCGAGAGCCGCGACGAAAAGACTTCCGTGCGCGCGCTGCATTCGACTTTTTCAAGTTGGGGGTGAGCCGAGAAGGAGAAGCTCATTAATAATTGCCAGAGAGAAGCAGTGCAGCGGCCTATAAACTTTCGTAGACTATTCGAAACTGTGGAGCTGCCGTGTTGTTGTCGAGTTGACTTAGCAAACGTCCGACGGTAGAAGGTAGACGGAGTCCCGTCTTCTACGCTCGTTGCGTTGTTTGCATCGTGGATATAGATACATAAGTCTTGTTGAAATGGCTTTACTTACTCGGTCTTTTTTTTTCAGTATATACGAGCGTTTCTTGGGATTGTTAGTAGTTTTTAGTTTGTTTGAACGGACAGGTTGACTATATTGATTTTCATTTTGGAATTGCAAAAAAATATTTTCGTATCTGATGCCGTCCGACGTTACAATATTTATTTTTATTGAATACTGTAACAGTATCAAAATCAAATGAATAATATTCTATATATTCTAATGGCTTTTCAGCGAAAATGCTGAATGCGCCGGAGTGTTATTATTATACTTATACATTACATTTAAATTAAAATTGAAAATGTGTAAGCGTGGGTTTCCTAAATGTAAAATCAAAATGGAACTCTTATTACAATTTTTTAGCATAAAATAAAATTCAAAATTAATTAAGACTCAATTTAACGTTACGGTTGTGTTCGAACTTGATTAAAGCTAAATTAAAATCTGACAATCAACGAGAAAATCGTAAATTTCAATATAGCGTGGAACACGTCAAGACTCTTTCCATCGATCAATTTTGTAGTAAAAGCGAATGTATGCAAATTCTGAAAAAACAATTTTTCAATACATTTTTAGTAGAAATTCGAAAAATCTTAAATCGTAATATTATAAAATTAAAAAAAATATATATTCGTATGGATATTATCTATTCTCGTTATTTAAATTTGGACTTGATTTTTTATTAAGTTCTCTGATACTTAATCGCAGTTTTATCACTCGCGAATGTCTGCTGTACGTCGCGGAAGATCTAATCAATTTCCTAAAGTAAGTAGTGCCATCAAAACATTGGAGTCGCTGGATCTCGTTTAATCTCTTCCTTGTTACATAAAATAAGAGATTAGGTCGCATATTTATTTGGAATTATTATATCTGGACGGAATATTTTGACGGCGAGGAAGGTCATATTATATCAGAATTTTTAATGTGCCTGTTTTTTCTACATTTATACCGTTTCAAAACTGTAATTTAATAAGTAGTGTCACGGAGTAGTGTGGCGTCCGTGACAGTAGTATAATCGAAAGAAATCGTATTAGGAATACTTATCGATAAAGTAACGCGTTCCACTTGACAGTATGTTCTTTGGTGAGTATCGTTTTGTGATAAACAAAAATTTCATAAACAATAATGAAATAATAATAATGGTTTTTCCCTCTATTATTCTACTTTACGTTAAAAGTTTGCGTATAATTAAGAATTCGAATATCTAGTTATTGTCATTTCTCAAGGCAAAATGAATGATGCATCTAGCAATGCAGAATTGACGTCATTCAATTGATAAAACTGCACAGCTCAGTGAAGACGGGCGATAAGAGTAGATACCCCAAACAAAGATGCAAGGTGCATCGATCTTTGTTTAACCGAGGAACTGACCTCCCCGTCGAAATAGATGAGCATTCGCGCGTATTTCACAATAAGTACAAATAAAAACGGTATCACTAGCCGCATAATAGCCGAAATACCCGGAATCGAAATTTTCGATCTAATATATGTGAATAATAGGGATTATAGAAAACGATAATGTAATAAAAACACTTGATTACTATTTATTTTACAAGAGTAAAGAAAATAATTTGTAAATATTATATACTGTAAATATATATACAAATTTTAAATTAATTATATTCGTTTGTATAAAAAATTAGAAAGTTACATTTACAACTACGCATCTGGTGCCCACAATTTGAAAGTTCTGTCGTACGAACTCGTTGCTATGTACTTTTGGTCATTAGATATATCGATGCTCATCACTTTATTGTCGTGACCCGGTAAGGTCTTTAAAGGTTGCCACGTATTCGACCATATTTTTGCTGTATTGTCGTAAGATGCTGTAACCAAATACTGTCCATGTTCTTTTTGATATTTAACTTCCGATATTAAATTATCGTGAGCTGGGATGGTATATATACAAGCTCTTTTTCGTAGATCCCATATTTTACATGTATTATCATCCGAACCTGTGGCCACATGAAAACCGTTTGGAGAAAAATCTACTCCGAAAATGGCTTTTAAATGCCCCTCCATAAACATTATGCAGCGGCCTGTCCGAAGATCCCAGACCCTACCAAATGAGTCTAAACCTCCTGTTGCCACCACCGACCCATCACACTGAAAACTAAAATTTATAACATTAACTTTTAACGTAAAATTCTTTAAAATAAATTAAGTATAAAATAATATTATTAATATATTTATACCTTATACAGTGAACTGGTTTTGTATGCCCTTCTTGATGCAAAACTTCAGCTTGCTGTTCCAAATCCCATAATCGCCATGAAGAATCATAACAGCATGTACCTAGAAATCTTCCTGATGGATGAAACTGTAATTTTGAAACTCGGAAGGGCTCATGGCCTTCCACCTCTGCTAGAGGTTTTTCACCTTTACCTCCACCCCAAAGTTTCACTGACCCTATAAAACATTAATTAAGCTTTAAATAACAACAATATAAATAACATTTTATTTTGTAGACACAGGTCTACCAATTTAGTTGTTGAAATTACTTACCATCAGTAGCACAACTAGCTAATATACATGTGCGTGCAACATGCTCTTCAAATATATCCTCAGTAATTGTGGCTCTTGGATGAAACACAATACATCCTACGTTACATCCATGTCCTTTTAAAGTACGCAACAAATTGCAGTCAGGTACCGACCATAATTTACATAAACCAGACCACGAAGCAGTTGCCAATATTTTTGAGTTAGAACTGAATGTACAATAAGAGATTGGTCGTGTATCTCCTATCTGCGAACAATATATTGTTTGGGCTTGTAGTTTCTTTAATAATTCTTGTTTTTTAGCTGTTCTCGTAGCTGAAGGCAATTCCAAAAATTTTTTAGCTCTTTCTAGCCTTTCTTTGGCACGCTTTTTGGAGTATGCTGATGAGAAAAAAGTTTCAAAATTAAATTTTGTAAAAATTTAGACTAATTATTAAATATTGAATTTCTGCTTACCTGCATTCCACAAGCGAGCTATTTGTAGTGGCTCAGGACCTTCATGATACCAGGTTGTCTCTGGATCCTTCTCTGGTTGAGCAGATTTATCATCTGCATCCTCTTTTTTCTTTATGGCATCTTCACCGAGACTAGCTAAAAGTTCTCTTAATCTATTTCTTCGATCAGCTGGACCTTCTCCAAACAAACAAATAGGTTCTCCCAATTGCCTTAAATTTTTTTTCACTTCAAAGTCATCTGTAGATACATTAATTTGTCTTGCCTTTCTTCTTCTTTCAAATTCCTCAAGCAAAGCTTGTTTATCTTTAGACATATCATCTTCTAGTTCTAGGTATTCATTAGATATGTGGACATTTCCAACAATAACCGGTCCACTGGATGCTCCATTTTTCTCATCATTAGTTTCAGTACTTGCAGCTGATATCCGAGCTCTTTCCGTTTCTTCCAGAGAACCATAATGTACAGTTTTTGGTTTTTTTATGTAATGAATTTCCTCGTCGTCGGACATTTTGGTTGTTATTTGGTGTTCTAAAATTTGATATAATATTTTTACTTAAAATTTAAAAAAAACATACTGCATTTAAAAGAGGTTAGAAAAATATTATTGACTATTTGAAGAAAGGTGATCTGTGTACAAATAAATTCAGGAAATATATATCTAAAAAACTATTCACATTTGATCAACAGAAAATAAAAACCATTTATAAACAATTGTTTTCTAAATAATTAAGTCTCAAACTATAGAAATAACAAAAAAGAGGTTAGTAATTTTCAATCATGGAAAACACGAATTTCTGAATGAAAGCAAACACGTGTTCTGGAAATTAGACAGATAAATAGATATATAGTTATGTACTTACTAGTCTTCTTAAATTATTTGTTGGAAGTTGACGTAAAAACGTAAAAGCACAGCATATAAACAAGCATGAATCCACAACCCGCGTCCTATCACTATGCTATGTTACGACCATAGACATATAGGTACCTAAGAGAGACTGCGTGACCGGCGTATGTACTGTGTAGCGAGGTGCAAACACTGCAAACTGCAAACGCAGTTCATAACATGACCGTGCCGTGTAATTTCTACTATACCGACATCGGAGCCGAGGGTAAATGACTATAAATGAGTGTTTACCCACGGCAGATAATATCTTTATTAGTGGCATATATCGCACTCGAATAGGTATAGAGCAACTCTATCACCAACTTTTCCTCTTCTTCGTAAGATGACGTCTTCCCAAGAGTTTGATTGAATTTCCATATTGGAGCGGAGGAATAGGTAATTTATTCAGATACGATGAAAGTTCGTAATTCACTTCACCTTCTTCATTTTTGTCCCTTATTCATTCATAAAATTAAATTAAAAACCGCTGCTAACTGCTTTAGCAGAATGCTTTCTCAAAGAGAATCCATAAATTACATCAAATAATTTTTTTAAATGTATATTTTAATATAAAATTTCATGGTAATTCTTAAATTGAAAATTGAAAAGTTTAAGGTATTTATCACATGCTATTTATTGAATTTATAAATTAATTGCATTCCTTCGAAATTTCTTCGGCGTTTTCTTCTAAAACCTACTAACTCGGCGTTTACTTCAAAACCTATATTTTTCTTTTCCTTTTTTTAAATACTAAATAGTATCCGATCAACTATATAATTGAACTTGCACAACTTCAAAATAAACTCCATATACCTCAAGCCAAAGATGAACTTTATATCTCTGTCCAGTTTCGAGTTATGCTACACACAAATTTATAACAGACATACACACATGCATACACACACACACACACTCAGGGAGCTCAGAAATACCGAAAAACATCGAAATCTCGGGGTCAAAAAATTTCACTGTTACCAAGCATTCTCTTTGAGAAAGCAAAAGAGTACACAAAAAAGGTGGTCAAAGTCGCTACCCATCTGTGTATACCGAGAGCGAAACCCTCGGCAAACTCTGCTCGCGCCACTGCGCCCGACGGTCATACATCAATCAGGCTACGAGGGTCACTTGCTTCGCTGGAGGCGGAGAACTCCATGCTTCGTCGGAGACAGAACTCCATACTTTGTATGTAAAGGGCGCTGCGCAGCCTATGCAGCGGAGCTAACGGTGGTCCTATAAGCGACAGAACGCTAAAGGCCCCTACGCGTCTGCACACACACTGCACCGAGAGAGTACCAACCAACAACGCGACTCTACTTGACAGGCTTGACAGAGACCCGTTGAATAGAGAAGCAGCGCAGGTGGCTTCATCTGTCGGGGCGCG
>UXGD01003628.1:0-19679 GCA_900474315.1 Torymus auratus
GAGATATAAATATGTATGCAAAATGTGAGTACCATCAGCTGTCTCTTACAAAAAAAGACACTTCTGTACTATATTTTATTTTAAAATTTTTAAATATTTATAATAAAATCATTATGTACCATTATTGTACATACTAATCAATTCATTATATCAATTACTTTTATTTATTGCACATTTAAAAGAGTTGCAGATTGATTTGAATTTTATCCTTCGTTTTCTATGAAATTTGAATTTCTATAGATTAGCGCGCGTTGACTGAAAATTTTTGCTCACAGCGGCCTATCGCGGAGGAATTCTTGAATATATTAAAAAAAAAATATTTTTCTTTCCTCAGAGTCATTAAAAAATTTATTTTGTTCAAGAAACGAATCGATATTTTTTAATATATTCATTGGTCGAAAAATTCGGTAATTACCATCAACGCGACAATCCAGATGAAGATAGCTGTTAAAATAAAGCTTCATAAAATCTTTAGTTTCATAAAATCTGAGTTTTCGATGACAAAAAAGTACCTTAATCGGAAAAAATTTAATATTTCGATTTTATAAGTTATTAGAAGATTTAGTGACCATTTGTGAGTACCGTCATCGTGAGTACTATCCTCTAATTTTGTAATAACTTTAAAACACTCTATATATGTTTTTTGTATCAGCTTTTCGAGATAGAATGTTTCTTTGACAAGACAAAGATCAAACAACATTAAAGTTGCAGTCGCCGCATATAAGGCTAAGATCAAATTAAAAATTATTAAAAGCAAAAAGCTGCTAAATCTACAACCACACAAAGAAACGAAAGTATTAAAAATTTCTTTCCAATTGAAAGATATGTGTATATTCTTACTCGAATTCGCATTCATTCAGTGACAAATCGAATTAATATAACAAGGAGAGGGTTTCAGCTGCGGGAAGCGGATTTTAGCGGGCATTGAATAGCCGATTTCTGGTATCTAAAAATGAAGCGCAATGCTCACATTTCCGTCAAATGGGCCCTTTTTCTTGAGATATAGGCAATTTAGTCTCAAATATCGTCTATTTCGTTGAAAAATGATGTCTCTTCTATTGAGTGTCACATTGTAAATATTTAAGATTCGAAAACGAGGAAGAAAAATTATAAAAGTAGACAGTAAAAGCTAAAATTTAAGCCCTGAAAGATAGCGTAAAATATTGGTTAAAAATTTGTCTTCATTTCAACCGAATAAATGGATCGTATTATCCATCGGATCCGATATTTTTCGAATCTTAAATATTTACAATGTGACACCCAATAGAAGAGACATCATTTTTTAACGAAATAGACGATATTTGAGACTAAATTGCCTATATCTCAAGATATAGGAAGGTGGTGGGTGACAGTCAGATTGTCCTTTGCTCACAATATTTTTTCTAGGTTTTAATATAGTTTTTATTTCAGATTCTACGGGGTGATTATAAACAAGGGCAATCTGACTGCCATTAATATTAAGTAATTTAATTTATAAGACTGTAATACCGATGGAAAAATTCTTATCAGTGATTGAAATTCTTTAAAATGTAGGCTTATTAAATCTTAATTATAGGTATTAAAACCATTTGCAATCAAAACTTTCAAAAAGTTATCGAAAAGTGGGTGTAAGATTCATGAATCGTAAATTTCAATTTCTTCATATTCTACTGAAGGAAGAAATACATTCTAACAATATACTATATGGCTTGTGCTCAATTTAATGAGCTTTGTCAATTTACAATACTTCCTCGTAACGTAACTTCAATAAATTATCAATATTGTTAGCAGTAAGCAACGACTATTAAAATTTGTAAAATGTTGTAAAAATGTGCGTACATTACGTACCAGTGCGTCATAATTAATACTACGCTGAGGTAGCGGGATAAGTATTATCAGGTAAAACATTCTGTATACGTCATACATCCAACTGATGACTCAAAATGGTTTATGTTAAAGTAATTGATATATCGGGATATTGAGTCAAACGTTTCGCAGAAAATTAAAATGATTCTTGATCCACTATATATAAGCAATTCTACACGAAATATACTATATGGGTCATACAATAAACAAGAAAAATGGTTCAACCAACGAAAATGGTCTTGTGATACTGTTTTAATCGCACATCGATTTTCCTTATGGGAATGTAACATGCCAAAAAGCTTTTATTACAAATCGTGAAAATTGGAAACTTTCGTACAAAGCTACTTGCATTTGAAAATCGCAAAAATCGACAAAGAATGCAAAAATCTTATTAATTTCGTAAATTAGTGATAAAGGCTAATTTTTTGTCAATTTTCGCAATTTTCAAATGCTTGAAACTTTGCATGGGATCTTTAAATTTTTACGATTTTTAGCTTAATTAAAGCTCCTATCTTCTACTTTAATTTGATTTTCTTGGGTACATTTGATTGTAGAGGTGTGGCTTCGAATTAAAAAAAAATGTTTAAACCCTCTAAGCTAGTATTTCCTGTAGAATTGCTCATATGTACATAAACTTAAGAAAAATCCGGTACACATACGTACGTGAATTACCTTATAAATACCGAAATAGATTTCGTTTATTTAAAGCTGATGATATTCGAATTCCATTTCT
Source organism: Torymus auratus (assembly GCA_900474315.1). Taxonomy (NCBI): domain Eukaryota; kingdom Metazoa; phylum Arthropoda; class Insecta; order Hymenoptera; family Torymidae; genus Torymus; species Torymus auratus. The sequence continues at coordinate 2,579 of UXGD01003628.1, forward strand.
ACAAGAATATTTATTATATAATATATATATATTTATTTATCGCAGTGTTTATATATATATTATATAGCCATAACATTCTTAATTAATAGAGCTAATTAATAAATATTGTTTTGAAAATACAAATTTCTACTGTTTTATAGCATATACAAAAAGTACGGGCTTATGGTCCCACTCATATGCTTGATAGATTGAAATCATTGAATAAGACTCGAAAGTCGAATACCCCAATGAAAACTAAATAATATCGTTATATTTTTGTATTAGAAAACATTCAATAAGATCTCCCACTATAAAATTTAATAACGTAAAAATGACTAATCATGCTGTTCCTATAAAAATAAAAAAAGAATAAAATACAATCATAGTTATCCTTTTATCCAAGCCAAAACGAGAGGATAATCTTAGACACCGACCGCCACGAGATGTCGCCTGTTTCCAAACATCTCGTCGTGATACACGATATCATGATGCTCTTCACGAAAGTATATTTTCCTGCGTAGAAATATAGAGGCCAATCTACAATAGAGCATTCTGATAAACATTTTTAGTAATGCATAACATAATGAGATTAATAAATGTTTTTCACGTAACAAAAATATTCAACTTTACATGTAAACTGATATATACTAAGGGTGGAATTAAAAGATAGATGCAATAGACAATGATGACCTCTACACTTTATATAATACGCCTACATATTGATCCAAATCATTTCTTTATTGCTAGATTAGTGAAAATTGAAAACACATTTGGGCTGCGAAAGTGAAATCTCGGTGTTTAATGTTTCGTTATCCATAAAAGAACTGCAATGATAAATTTATTTTATCTTAATAAAAACATTATCATTGTAAAGTTTCAATAATTTTTAACATTTTCTAATAAATTTAAAACTATACAGCTTAAAGCAAGGAAAATTAATTTTTTTATCAGTCATTTATTAAAAAATAAATAAAGAAATAAATAGAATTTCATTTTTCTCACGGTTACATAATTACTTTTTTTATTGAAGTAAAACAACTTACATTTTCCTTATCATCAATCAGTTTTAAGAAAGTGTAACATCTTTAGTTTTTCCTTAGAAAAAAAAAAAATTAATAAAATCATAGTTCAATAATAATTGCAACGAATGATTGGAAATAACTATTGCAAATTAATTATCAAGTTTAATAATTATACAAATGTGTCCGCTCTTTTCGACATTTTAATCATTTTTATTAATTTTTATCAAACTTCTTTAGCTTAGCAATGCAACAATGACGATTGCATTTATCATGGAGGCACTTCTCCGTCACTTCAGCTGAAAAAAGATCGAGCACATAATATATAGTCATTTAGTACGTTTATAACCACCTATAATATTCCACGATTCAAACTCAAACTCATTTCTAGGAACATCTTTGTCAAGGTGGCAACCACCTACTCCCAAGCGCCCAACATCCCCAGATTCCCAGAAAGCACTCCAGATTTGCGAGAATCGCAGTGGCAATTACCACCACCACTACTTATCGTCCAGGGTGCGCGTGCGCGCTCTCTCTCTCTCTCTCTCTCTTTATTTCTTCCTGTGCGTTTTTCCGTACCTACATATAAAAAATCTCGCGGTGCGTGTGCAACGGTGGCACCGTCGTCGTCGGCGCGGCTTCCTCTCTCTCTCTCTCTCCCACTATAGCTACGTCAATCGGCCTCCATCCTCGCGGCAAGAACGCGTGTGAGCGGGGGAGAGAAGAGGAGCAGCAGCACTGCAGCAGTTTATCGGAGCAGCAGCACCATCGTCGTCGGCACACAGTCGCCATCTTGACCTGCCGCAGCCGCCGCCGGCAGCAGCAGCGGACAGGCCATATCGCAGCCACGCAGCGCGCGCGCGGCGCTAGCTCTAGCTAGCCCATCATCTTGTCGGATATTACATCCTATATCGTGTGTGTGTGTGTGCCTCCGACGTCGCGCGAGAGTCAGAGACGAGAGAGTGAGAGAGCGACGAGAGACACTCTGCTAAGTACTCTCTCGCAGTCTCGCCACCCTCTCCGCACTCTCTCTCCCCGCGAGCCGCCACAGTAGCTCCGCGCCGTAGGCAGGCAGGCAGCCGGCACAGCAGCAGAGCAGCAGCAGCCGTAGCGCGACCGCGACACTCGTGCAGGAGGCTCGGGTGCCAGGGGTCTGCGTCTCTTCTCTCGTCCATCAGCGAGAGGACGACGACGACGACGACGACGTCGAGGAGGTGGCGGTGGTCGTGGTGGCGGCGGATCGAGCAAGGCGGCGCCACGCCGAGTCCCCACCGACTCGGCCAAAATTCTAGCCCGGAATGCGTTAGGTGAGCAAGAACTCGCTGCAGAAAAACACACCATCCTACTCTACCACCCGAGTACACTACAATGGCTATTTCCCAACGCGCCCGCGCGCTTATATATGTGTGCCTGTATATGCTTGTGCATGTGTGCGTGCGTTAGTATTAGTAGGCTAATAGAGCATGAATTTATCGAAGGTGCTGTTACAGATAGTAGGCGTATAAGTAGCATGGTATCCGTATATCTCGGGGCACGTCTTCCTCTGGTCCGCGCGCTTCCTTCCGGCGCACGCGCGTAGTGTACCTGTGCATTTACCTGCCGCTCTTTCGCTCGCGCGCGCGCCGCACATACATCCGAGCCGCGGCACTGAAGGCTGAAGGTATATACATATATACACACACGTGTGCGTGTGTAAGTCGGTGTGCGCGTGCCTACGTGTGCCACTGGTAGAAAGAACAAAAAGAGAGAGAGAAAGAAGACGTGCGAGGTGCGTACGAGCGTGAAAGACTAATTCGTGTATCGACATACTTCCTCGAGGAAGTCGCCGGAAGTGCGGATTAATATATATAAGTACGCGCGAGTCAGAATCAGAAGAGTAGAGAGCGAGCGTATGTGTGCGTGTACACGAACACAACTCTCTCACACCCCACGCACGCACGCGCGGACAAGCAAGCAAACGGCCAAGAGCGTGCTCCTATATAGGGTACCCTGTCTCTGTCTCTCTCCATCTGCGTCTCTCTCTCTCTCTCTTCTCTCTTGCGCGCGCTCCTTCGTGTGTGTCCGCGGCGGCGGCAGCGGCAGCAGCAGCTCTTCGACTACTACTCTCTTTGAGCAGTGCGCGCGCGCGCTCGCCCCCACGTTCTGCGCGCCTTCCACGAGGAGTAGTAGACGGCAGCGGTGTGTGTCACACGTAAGGGTATCTTTTTTGTTCATCCTCGCCGAGTATACACGTCTGTAGGATTGGCGCGCGTTCGCGAGTGCATCTTCGGCGGTACGTCTGTCTGTCTTTTTCTCTCTCTCACTCTGCTTTACCGAGCGCATGTGCTTACCCGTTCTTCTTGTTTCCTCCTTGCGAGGAAAGCGAGGGTATTTATTGTCGATTATTGGGTTCAAAAGCGCTCGGGGGTTGTTTATTTCGCGGGTGTACCTGTGCGCTCCGTCAATGTTTCTGTGTTCAAAGGGAGCGTGCATGAGCCGAGTGATAGTATAAAATGGGTGGATGCGGGCGGGACACTGCCGTTGAGGTTAGGTTCCCGCGGGAGTTCCGGATCGGAGCTTTCGACTCTACCCGCGTTGATGACGATACACCTATATAATACGCGTTGTCGTATACGTGATGACTCGCGAACGCTGCTGTGATTCTTGATCTCGTTTGTGCAATGCGATGCATTGATGCGCGCTGCTCGGGTGGATCTAAAACGACGCGATGATAATCCTGCGCCTCGTTAGGGAGAAAAACATTGCCGGTAATGCGGGTTGTAAGAGACAGGCCGGTATAATATTAATCACTAACGGTGAAGTAAGTTTGTAGTTTCCTCGTCGGGATAACTTGTTTGTGAGTCCACCTCATCTGTTTGTGGACGCTTTTCGTAGATAAGTAGTCATAATCTGTAATGGGAGCAGGTCTGGTGGATTGCATGATAGTTGCGGGATTCTTAACTTTGAGAGAGTCTAGTCTGGTTGTGAATAAGTTTTGAATGGTTGTGATACATGGATATTTACAGATCTAGCATATGTTTGTAGTTTATACTGCCAATGCTTGGTGTAGAACTGTATTCGTGCATGGGATATGGATCAACACGATCCATTGCTTCTGCTTTGGGCAAGCTTAGGTACTTTGCGACCAGTCTTATCAATACTGACCTACTCACGTGAACAACTAGCAGCAAGATTTTGATCCCCCTTAACAAGTATGAATTGACAAAAGTCATTGAGTAATAAAATGCTTGCTAACTTAAATTTTTTGTTGTATATGTTTATCTGAGAGATTTATCAGTGTTTTAAATGTATTTAACAAACCTTATGATAAATATACCTTGTATCAATGTTATATTACCCATCGTAATTTAGATTAACAATTGTGTATTGACATCTTTAATGTATGCTTAAACATACTTATAATAAGTACATATGTTTATGTTTCTATAGTTTTCAGTTATAGAATCTACCCTGTGTAGATAGCTCATGTGTGAATGTTACTATAGATACATATATTTGTATGTACATATTGCTCACTATTCCAAATACTAAAGCAGAAAGTATCTGCTTAAATTATATTTTTGTGATAGAAGACAAATAGTAAGCTACTTGATTATGCAAGCTTGTTTTCACTGTCATTAATGCATAAAACTAAAATTAGCCAATTTGGGATAAACCATTATTATCCTTTCCTGGAAATGTAAAGTATTTCTTTTATTTATAAAAACTAGTTTTGTGATCACCAAAACTTCATGAGACTTCAATAAAAATGCTAAAAATAAAGTTTAGAAAAAGTTATTTCAAGTAGTATTGGTTAATTAACAAACAATGTCTGTACTTATGACATCTAATATAATATTTGAACCTAAAACTAAAATTTTAATAAAATTAATGAATAATTTTTATAATGGATTTTAATTTTATTTACTACTAACTTAACGTGCGCTGAGCCTACTAAAAAGATACCCATTAAATTTGGAGTATAAATGCATTAATTGTAAAAGTGACTAATAACAATACTTTGCATGTTAACGAAAAATGATTCATGTCGGTTATATTTCAACAACTAATTTTCTTTTTTATTTTTCTTTATCAGGTCTGCTGCTCCACTCATATGTTGGTAGTTGGGTGAGAGGAAGAGATAGTTTATTTAGAGGGCGTGCATTTTCGGTAGGAGACCAAGGTAGTTTGATTGAGAGTGGTACATCAGACGAAAACGGTGTTAACACCCAGTGTTTTGAAAGAATGGCGCTTCCAAGTAGATCAAGAGTGTACACGGATGTTAATTCACACAAACCCAGAGAATACTGGGATTATGAGTCATATGTCGTTAACTGGGGGTAAGAAGACTTATTTTTATTTATGCACGCAGTACTTGTACTTAAATTATATAACATTATGCTTTTTTATATAACAGTAAACCTAGTAAAATATACTCAATAATTAAATGCGCATTGATATCAAACTTTGAATACATTTACTTGACAGCAGTTAATGTCTGTTATAGTCGTTTTTTACCTCATTAATTCTTACTTCTTACTGACATCCATATAGATTTTCTTTCATGCAAATACCATTGCTTTATTTATTGACTTCTTCAAGTTGCAATGAATAAAATGCTGAGCTTATGAAAACTTTTTAAACATTAAGTTGCTCATATATAAAAAATCAATATGGTTATAATAATAATAACTATTATTATTATTATTAGTAGTAGTTTATTATTTTAATTGCTAAAGTTATAATTTTGCTGTTTCCTATACATAATATTTTTGTCTTTTTCAGTCAACAAGATGACTACCAGTTAGTGAGGAAATTGGGCCGTGGCAAATACAGTGAAGTGTTTGAGGCTTATAATATCACAAATAACGAGAAATGTGTTGTTAAAATATTAAAGGTTCTTATTGAAAACATTCTTTAAATACAACTTTCAGAAAAATTGATTATAATAACTGACGTGGATTTTGTAAATTACAGCCAGTTAAAAAGAAGAAGATAAAGAGAGAAATTAAAATCTTAGAGAATCTTAGGGGAGGGACCAACATTATAACACTCCAAGCTGTTGTTAAGGATCCAGTTTCTAGGACACCAGCATTAATATTTGAACATGTCAACAACACAGATTTTAAGCAGCTATACCAGACTTTAACAGATTACGATATAAGATACTACCTCTATGAGTTATTAAAGGTAATTTTAAGATAAATAGTCAATTTTTTAAATAGTTAATTCTGTATTAACTAATTTTCGTAATAGTTTCGTAATTTTGAATAGAATCATTATTTTTGTTTTAAAAACTCCAAATAATTTGTTGATTTTGAACTTGATGCCTTACATTTGACATTTGAAAATACTCGGATCGTTAAATAATAGCATTTATTAAGATAAACAAATTCTTACAAAGTCTATGTAATTACCATGTTATTTTCAGGCACTGGAATATTGCCATAGTATGGGTATTATGCACAGAGATGTAAAACCGCATAATGTTATGATTGATCACGAAAATCGAAAACTGCGGTTAATTGATTGGGGTCTAGCAGAATTCTATCATCCAGGCCAGGAATATAATGTGCGTGTTGCTTCGCGTTATTTCAAGGGGCCAGAACTTCTTGTAGATTATCAGGTATATTTGCAATATATTTTATTACTAACAGAAATCATATTTGTAGAAACACGTGTAGACTTTATTATCGATGTTTCTTATTTAATTTATAGATGTACGATTATTCATTGGACATGTGGTCGTTGGGCTGTATGCTTGCGAGTATGATATTCAGGAAAGAGCCTTTCTTCCATGGTCACGACAACTACGATCAGCTGGTCAGGATCGCCAAAGTATTGGGCACGGAGGAACTGTTTGAATACCTCGACAAGTATCACATTGAGCTCGACCCACGCTTCAACGACATACTTGGCAGACACTCTCGCAAGCGTTGGGAGCGTTTTGTTCACTCGGACAACCAGCATCTCGTGTCGCCCGAGAGTCTTGACTTCCTCGATAAGCTCCTGCGCTATGATCACTATGAGAGACTCACTGCGCGCGAAGCTATGGACCACCCATATTTTTGTGAGTATTCTATTACATGACTTTTTTTAACTTTTCTGACTTGTTCAGAAAGAGAAAATGATAAGAGCATTGCTGAGCAAATGTGACAATATTAAGTACGTAAAAACCATTTAAGGTAACAATAGTATTTCATTCATTTCTCTAAATAAAATCGTAAAAGTATGTATCAAACGTTAAATATTTAATCTTAATAATTTTTTATAATAATGTTTAGAACAATACTCCATTTTTAGTCTATGAGGAAATGTCAGCTAAATAATTAATTTTCAAATAATAAAGCACTAATAATAAGAAAGATATAATTATATAAAATACTTTAATTAATTCGATATTAGCCTTCGAACCGCTCATTAATAAATCATTAACGAATTTCTTTTTATTTTTTTTTGTAGACCCAATTGTAAAGGAACAAGGCCGAATGGCCATGGTGTCGTCGTCACCTACTCCCATGACAGGCTCATTGCCTGTAGGTGAGTAGCGGCCCAGGTAATGTCATCATCTTAACTTGCTTCTACCTTAAAACAAAAAATCACAGAAAGACAGATTAACTGTAAAACTATAATATTAACGGCTTCAGTAACTTACATGCTTTGACATATGCATGTTACGATTGCGTATGTGAACACTTTAGATCGTGTAAAGCTAAATTTAAGTAAGCCACAAATATGCCTTACTCTTTTCATACTTTAAGCTTTTTTTATATTTTTTTATTGTATCATTTAAAGAAAAGAAGTAAGAGCAACTGTGTATAAAAATTTGTATAACAAAGCAATCATTAATATCTAAATGCCAGTAATAATAACTAAATGTGAAATTTAAAATTATAGTATTTCATACTTTTGAACAAATATATTGAATGAACTAATTAATTAATAAACAATGTGGATAGTTTAAGTTGATAAAATTTATTTATTTTTGAAGTCAACTTAAGGCAGTCATATTTTTTTAGGTATCTTAGTTGATATATGAAAGAAATATTAAAGAAGCGCCTGAAAGAAATGAAGCTGATGTGCATTGACTATATTTATTTTATAAAAATTGAGTATTTTTTCGAGACTTGTGAAAGTCATTAAACATTATTTAAAAATTACTCATTTTGAATATTTTTTTATTAAAATTTTATCAATCCGCTTCTCCAACCAATAGTCTTATTTGTTCCGCCGATCATTTCTTATGTGATGTACCATTAGTTATTTTCAAATTGGTGTACGTCTAATTTTCATTGTTAGTATAAATATGCATTAGTTAGGGTAACAATTTGTAATGACAAATATCGTTACATGTAAATAAAATTTTAAAAACTTTATTAAATTTTAATGTTTTGATAATTATTTTAAAAAGACCTGCTTTATTTTGTAAAATTTATTGTTTATTAGTTTATTAATTTCTACATAATGTAATTTCATAATATTAAATTTAGTAAAGTTTTTAACCGAAAATAGAAATTCAATGGAATTAAAAAAAAAAATGTAACACAAATGAAATGAAGATTTTTATTTCTGGAAATATGACGATTAATAAAACTCAGTTTTTGATTGTATACATTGTAGTTTTATCAAACTTTATTGTAAACATATTGTTAAATAACACTTAATTTTATAACTAAATTCCCTTTTTTTTTTGTGAATCCTACCTTATCGCTTCAACCAATTCCATCATCACCTTTATTACATGTGTGAATACTAGTAGTTAATTTTATCTTTTGTATAATATAGCTTATATGTTGAAAAATACATTAAGTGTAAGTATATGTTTTCTGATTATATTTAAAATAAATCCATGTAAAGCGTGAACTAACAAAAATCACATTCCAATTGCAAAATTAGTAACATTTACTAAAAATTTTATATTTTTTTTTTAATTAACAAATATTTTGTGTGAGACACCATAGTTTTTGGAAATAGTTTAGTAGTGGATAATTTCCGATAGATTCCGCTGTACCTGTGATTTTAAAAAATTTAATATCAAATTAATATGTAAGAAATCAAACTGTTTCTATGAAATCTTGAAAGTAGGTGTAGGTGCATTTCAAAATTTTCAATTATTTATAATTTTATCTAAATATTCAATTTAAAGGTCGTTTTTACTGAGTATTGTAATATAAATGAATGTGGATTTTCGAGGTTTCTAAGAGACAATTGTTTTTACAAAGATTTTCAAAATAACAAGCGTAAATATCATTTCTATATTTCTTATTGATAAACGTATGGAGAAATAAGATTTTTATTTATTGTACGATAAATATAAGACGTGTTATTTTATGATGATAAAATACCTAGTAATTTGAATTTCACTAACATATCACCGTTTGTGTGAAAAATCCCGAAAAGTCACGTATAAAAGGTGCGTATTATTTTTTCCTTAATCAAAAGTGAAAAAGAATGCCAAATTCCGTGTTATACTTTATATAAGCGTTTTTTAATAAGTTAATTTTTATTAATTTGATTATTATAGTTATCATTAATATTAAAAAACATTTACTATGAAAAAGCAAACATAATCGTTATATTTTCCGGTTGAGATAAAAATTGAATTTCTATTTTCGTCATTTATTAATAAAAACAATTGATTAAAATGATTTTTACTACATTTTATTGTCAGTATCGGAATTTAGCATCTAAGTTCTTGAAGTTGTACACTTCGTAAATTCTGGATGTCGTACAGAAACCTGAAAACTGTAATATTAAACTTTATTTCAGCAATGCTCTCTTTTCAATTTCCGTACGATTTCCAAAAGAAAAAGAAACCCCGTATTCTCTTCCAATCCTCAACCCGCCGCAATGATCCGCCCACATCATCATCTCGTTCACTCCATCTCATAACCGATTTTAAACTCATCAGTAACCAATGGGACGTCGGCTTTTGCTCCGGCCCCTTTCTTCTTCTTTTCTTGCAGATGATCGCGGCATAGGAGCAGCAGTGCAGGGAAGCGCGCTGCCACCGCCGCCGTCGGTACCCGGCGGCTCAGCGTCGTCGTCCGGCCTCGGCGACAACGCAGCTGCGGTGGCGGCGGCCAGCCTCGAGGAGCTCGCCGGCCTGCAGCAGGCTATACCTCAGCACCTCTAATGGCGCGCGACACCGTCGTCGTCGGCTACGGCTACTGCTGTTGTCAAATAGCAGACTCCTCGTTCCTGCAGTTGCGTGCCTGCCGCCCGCACGCGTGACATCGCCACGGCCGCGCCATGAGGGAAATGCATCACACGATATACGTTAATATTATGGGAAGCAGATATGGGAAGAGGAAGGTTGAAGATGAAGAATCGAAAAGTGTCGACGCCGAGGGCCCTTACGGACTGTATAACAATAATAATAATGATGTGTATAATGTGCTATCATCTCATTCGGGAGCGAGACAGGAGGATGCTATCACGATTTACCACAGACAACACACCCAGACATACTTATACAGACATATACAAATATACATACGCGCGAACGTATTGACATATGTATTACATACGATATATTGACTTTTCCCACTGAAAGAGAGAAGTGGAATATACAAAAACATACACATAACGCATTGATAGACATGTATAACAGAGGACGTAGACACGAACATGCAGTTGCGATCGTACATTATAATAATTCATGTTAAACATTATGTGAAGCAGAGGGGGGAGACAGATGCGAGCATACTGTACACAAGGAAAAGAATGAATATGTTGACGAAATATAAGAAAGAAAAATGAATAAAAAAGAATAATAATAATAATATGTATGAATGTGGGGGTTACGTATAAGGAGAGCGTAAATAGCGTGAGCACGCGCACGTGGCTGGCTGGCGCGAGAGAATTGTACTTGACGTATAAAGAGAGGAAAAGATGAAAGCGGAATCGAGAGCGCGCGCATTCACATATACAGACGGACACACACATACAGACACACACTACGTCACTCAGTTTATATAGTATATTTAAACGATAATGGAAGATGATACGTGCGGAAAAAATGAGAAGTAACGGAATGCAAATGATGAAAACGATGAATGAAAAATGGAAAACATGAAAAAAACGAATGTTCATTTATATCTGATACAACAATGATAGCTGAATAAACTGTTTGTTATAGCCAAGTACTCTTTGTGCTTTGTGAATACCTATGAAAACAAAACAACTAAAAAAAAACAAAAAAAAAAAAAAAAACGTCGAAACTAAGACAAAAAAGAAGAATTAATATTATCGATGATGCATTTTTGTGGCGATGTCAGAGCGCACCCTGTATGAAGATTAAATGTCAGCCGTCGTTGATCAACGTGCAATGCTTTATATACAACCTTTTTTTAGTCCCTGCTTTTTGGGAAGAAAAACGATGTTTTAGATAAAAAAAAAATATGAAAAAAAGAAAAAGTCGAATGTGAGACTAGATGTGATTCATGTAATCAATATACATACGCGCGCGTGGCCAGTCTGCGCAACTACTGTTCGATTTATACGCGGTTGAGCAACGTATGAACAGTGTATAATCATTTAATCATTATAAGTTCGTTAATATATGAATTATCATCCGATAGCGTATAAATCCTACATAGTTGTGCGAGCTCGCGGCCACGTGCATAACACACGCACCTGCATCGCGCGACGCCATCTCACCAAGTTATAAATACCTAACACTATAAAAACGCTTCGATCGTCGGAATCCCGGGGGAGCCTTTTTTCCTCGTTGTTTACTTTTCACACACGCACGCGCGCATACATAGGCAAACAAAGACACACGTACGAAGGCAATCGACGACGTTACGTAAACGCCGTGCAAAATATACTGGAGCATTCAGTGTAATCGAAGAGGGAACATACAAAGACTAGCTACGCAACCGGACGTATTTGCTGACTCCATGGCACGAGAGAGCAGGTTTTTATTTTCCAAGGATCTATATACTATACCGAGACACACATACACACACGGACGATTCGATAACGTTTTTACGTAAGTGTGGTTGTGATGATGATATGCCGGTCGGAGCGCGAGCGCGGATTGACAGTTGCGCAGCAGTAGAGAAGGAAGGCGACAGGATGACGCGCTGGTGTGTACCTTCGAGGAATTCATTAGAGTAATCGTACAAGTTTTACCTTTCTTTTGTTTTGTAATGGTACAACTTGTACGTCCTCGGGCACGGTATATTACCGCACTGGGCAATAGGGGAGCCTAACTATAAATTTATCACCGTAAACACAACCAAATACATATTAGAGATTAGAGTCATTAATAAAGGGCGAAGTGGAGGTACACGGGGAGATTAAAGCGTAGGTGAAAAAATGAAGGAAGTGTTGTTGTACATTTGGTGTACGCTTCGAGGTGCAATGGTGAATTTTTGTTCGTTTTCGATAACCAGGGCGCGACAAAAGTTGTCTCTCTAACTCACTCTCTATCACTATATACCTATATTTTTTGATTATTAAAAAAAGGCGAATTAACGATTTGAAATGGCATTTGTAGTATACTGACTGAATGGTATTGATAAGATTATACCTGAAAAATTGAATTTATTAACAATAATAATAAAAGTCGGAGCATTTTAAATATGTAATATTTTCTAATACTCTTCGTTTCCATATTTAAATACATCCTATTTTACTCTGTAATCAGGAACGTACTTTTATCGTTTAGCCCGAAGCTATGTCGATTTGTCGCGCGAGTACCATTTCAAATCGTTGTAGAACTTATTGTGTAACATTTTCCTCGTAAACGCTGCACAGACTCGTTTATCCTTCGGAAAACGCGTTGAGCACGGGAGAACTATATAATGTTTGTACAGAACGACATATTAGCGTGTAGATTACGCTCCACTTACGTATCTGTTTCAATAATATCTCCATCGATTTATCAGTTCCTAAAAGCTCTGTGAAATTTCTTTAATGCCGACGGAGTGTACCATTTTTAATAATTCACCGATTTATTGTTTCCATCTAAAGCGCTTCCTTTAGCTGTTTTTACGAGATTTCATGAAAGTTCTATACGGTTTATTGAAAAGTAGAATGATATTTTAGTTCTTGTACTCATCTATTCGCAAACTGTCTTTTTTTAAGAATTTTTTGTTCAGTACGGGAGTACTTATACCTTTGTCACGTTTATTCAGTGGGGATAAAGCAGCTTTCACATGGCCTTAGCCCGTCGCAGGTATTCACACTAACGAGCTAATTTAGCAAATGTTTCGAGGAAAAAGGGTAAAAAAAAGATAAAAATAAAATGCATAGATTGGTAACAAGTGGAGGGTAAAGTACTTATTATAACACAGATGAAAAAAGGCAAACTTCTTTACAATACTGGCTAATTAAAATATTCGCTTCTTACTCTCTTTCTCTCTTTCGATGCCCCCCAGCGCCGTTTTTGCCTTATCGCTGTGTATATTTCCAAAATTTTATAATAATTATTAAATAATAAATAATAATGATACTAATGTATAGAGGTACACATACACACTCAGACACACATACACAAACATGATGAGAAATTTTCAGACGTAAAAAATGTCTGAGACAGCGAACGAGTCTTCTCCCAACGATGCCAATGAAATATATAATACGAACTATCATAAGCATATGTCGTGTGCAGTTCGTTTTATTGTTCAGGTATTCATATTGCGTGCAGCTTAGTAATTAATTAAGTTTGTCCCCGAGGAATCATTTGACTTTGTGTAGATATCAAATGTTATTATCGGCTTAAACGAATCTGGCTTAAAGAAGCCCTCTTCTGGTCTCAACGGTTGAAGGTTGCCGTATAATTTTCCCTTCTTTGTACAACTAACGCAGAACCAAATGATTTTATTATTTTACATTCAAGCACTTACTCAGATAAATGGAAAACTGTCTAATTAAATATATCTATTTTCAAGGAAGTTGATAAAATTAGTTGGAAAATCGAAAAAATACTTTGTATCGTTTGTTAGCATCAATCAATTAACTATAACGACCATTGCATAACATTTTTTATACAATTTTAATTAGGCACTTGCGATTACTTTCAAAAGGCGTTTCGACGAACGCTATATTAACCATTTAAGTTACCACGTTTGAACATACATCTTCAAATAGCGAAAAGAAAAAAAAGAACGAGGAGTGACCGTGTTTCACGCGTTGTTAGATCAGCATTTCTCAAACGGCAGGAGCGGCGCCAAACATACTCATATGTCACTAATTAATTGAATCAGCTCAGAACTGACGAGTATATTTATTAAGTGCACGCGCGAGAAAAATCCTCGGGAAAGTCCTTGTTCAACGCGATTCTTCTCATTGCATATTGTGTATTGAATTGCCGCTCAGGAAAGCATACGATTGCACACTGCATTTTTAATCTAGCGAAACATGTATATATATAATTTTCTAATCTAATATTACACATAGGGATAATATTAGATTATGTAAAATTGTACATAGGAATGTGTATGTCTCTACATAGGGAGACCCTATAAATATAATTATATTAACTGTTATGATACTTAAGGTTTAAAGTAAAACTTCCAGTTTCTATTCCATTTCACGGCATTTAACTGTGAGCCCGTTTTGTAGGCTCATTACACGAGAATGACATTTTTTTTAAAGGTTTGATCATTTTCGTCAACATTTTGTTTTACTTTAAAAACACATTATTACAAAAACTATTTTGACTTTCTTGTGAATTCAAAGGGATATAGCTAGTTTCCTGAGTGGTACAGTTCAAAATACACTATTATTAATTTTTACATTTAAGTATATACCTAATATATAATCAAGGATTTTTCTCGCCAATACTTCTCAGCTCTGTGAACAATTTCCCGAAGTCCTGTTCGTACGTTAAGTTTATGATAATCTAGTTTAGTTTTATAGAAAACGAAGAAAAGTGATCGAATAATTAAATGTATCTGTTTCGGAGCAAAGCAAAAGGCGCGAAATAGCCGAGTGTGACGACGATAATACGAATGAGGTAATTGACCACATGGCTCTGCAACAAAAAAAAATAAAAACCACATAAGATTTTTTCACGCAAGACTCAACATGTAGAATATCCGCAATGTCGAAGTACTCGAAGAAACAAAGACGAAATGCAATTGAGTCCTAAGGAAGGAGTATGATGATGATAAGTTAAAGCGAGGAAATGTTGTAAATTTTATCGGAAATAGTTGAAATAATTATACAAGTGGTTTAATTCACTTATGTATGTATGAATTTTTAAGAAACAAAGACATATTCAAT
This sequence comes from Torymus auratus, assembly GCA_900474315.1. Taxonomy (NCBI): domain Eukaryota; kingdom Metazoa; phylum Arthropoda; class Insecta; order Hymenoptera; family Torymidae; genus Torymus; species Torymus auratus. The sequence continues at coordinate 17,794 of UXGD01003628.1, forward strand.
ATAGTAATAGACTTGAAGTAGCAATATTTTAAATGTTCTTTCATATTTCGATGAACACGTTTTATAAGTAAAGAGTAACGTAATGAACGCATTTACAAAATGAAACGTAAAAGTAAAAATGCGGTAGTTTTATTGTAATTCTATTATTTTTTTAATAATTGTATTTTTATAGTGAGATCAATAAGACCAATGACTGCGAATAGTAAAGTTTATTCTATTCCAAAAATTATTCTAAATTTTCTAACATTTCTAAATACTAATGTTTCTACAACTTTTCGTAACTTTTATAATTACTCATTTTTTCCAACGTTTAACCGAGAAAAATTACAACATTTCCTTTGAGTCACAGTATACCAAGAAAAAGAAATGAAAAAGGTGATTGTATGGACGTATAACAGAAGTGTGAATAAAGTTTGAATCACTGGATTTTGTATCATTTTTTCGTCTTTATCTCTCATTCTCTCTTTCTCTATATTTTATTAACTAAAGGTAAAAAGTTAAAGAAGTTAGGCCAGTGTTTTCAAATAAACTATCTTCGAATAGTCTTTCGATAAAGATAATTAAACGTCTTACGTTAATTAAACTATGAAGACGTAATTTTATATGAAAATGTGAATTTGAATCTTGGTAAAAAATACTTCATAAATTATACTTATCAGGTGATGCCGTTATTGAAAAAATGTGATTGTTTAAAAATTGTTGATTAAAATATAACGATGTATAAAATTTTAAAAAGCTGTCACGAGTCGACTTTATATGTGATTTGTATTCACACTAATACAATGAATTATGAAAACCAGAAATTTCAAAAGAATTTTATGCAAAACTTATTTATTGATTTATATCTATAATGTTAAAAGTTGCCAATATTCGTTTATCATTAAAGAATTTTTGCAAACTAAGAAAAACGAAGCAATCTAAAGAATCTAAAACGCGATAGCATGCCAATATTTTTAGATGATTAATCATAAGACAATAAGAAAATTAACAAGCGCATTAATTTGCTAAAAAGAAATTATATGTAAGTATCTCCATGAAGCTGATCCATTTGTAATGGTAAGACATCGATCATTTGCAGTTGATTTTTTTATCGAAGAGAATGTTTTAAAAACAACTTTTACAGAGACAATGAGAAAAAGCGTAAAAATGTATCTGAATCATTCAAATTTAACATAAATTTTTAACTCCGTGAATACTTGTATAATTCGATAATAATTAACGATGCTGTAAGAGGTTGAAAAAATATGAACAAAGTGCAAAAATACACTTTTCATTACTTAATTAATTTTACGATCCATTTAGAGCCTTTCATGCTGTTTCTTTTATTAATTAATATTTCATTTGACTTAAACTGAATGATTCATTTTGATAAAATTTACAGTTTCGAAAACTATAATCATTCAAAATGATCATTTGTTATTAAATATCCCTTTGATTTTTCGCATGTAAAACCTTCGAAGAAGGCTAACCGACCTTATTATTATTTAAATATTTTAAATTACTTAAAAAATTATATTTAAAATTAAATTTTAAAAGTTGTTTATTTTTTCTATTAATTTTGTATTATTTATTCTTTATATTTCTTCTTCTCTTTTTTAATTTTATTGGCCGTGGGTTCCTTCTTTATATTTATTGAGTGTAATTTATTAATTTTGTAAAGCATTTATATTTTGTATGAAGTAGATACCAACTATAGAACTCCAATTATCAAGTCGGCCAACTTTATAAATGTATATATGCATAACAAAATCACGAACAAAACTGAAGCTTTTAATTTTGTATAAGGAGGCTCTTTCATGAAAATTTACGAACTGGGATATAACATTTTCAATAGTTCAAGATGTGCCGAATCTTGTAGTACTTTTATTTTACCCTATAACCGTGGA
>UXGD01003629.1:0-19676 GCA_900474315.1 Torymus auratus
CTGAGGTAATTTATACCCCTTTTTATGTGTAAAAAGTGGGATATAATTAGTTTATATTTATGTATTAAAATATGACTTTTTTTATTTCAGAAAAAGAGGTGTCTAGCCCCCTTCAGAAATAAGTGGTTGGTGTATTTTATATTTTTTAAAGCGCGAAACTAGTTAAAGTACTGGATATTTTCATTTTTTATTTACTTTGCAAAAGTTATTTCACAAATTTACAAAAGTTGTGTGCAAATAAAGAATGAATAATTCCAATATTAAATCATTCACGCAAAATCAATGGAATGCTGACTTTATGTAACTTCAGTTTTATGCCAGATACATAATATATTATAATTATGTTTGTAATCATTGTACTATAGACTGATGCAGTAAGGATAGACACGTTTTCAAGATGAATTATTCATAAAGTTCTATGACGTTTTGCTTTTACGTAAAAACTAAGAAATTTACATGTTATGAGATATGAAAAAATAATGAGACTCGAGAAAAAAGTATATTAAATAAATATCAAGAAAATTATTTCAAACAACATTTTCAATTATATTTATAACAGCTGGGATTGGTTGCGTGATATCACGAAAAAGTATATATTAAAGCCTGGAATAATGTAAATATAAATTAAATTTGCTTGAAAAATGATAAATTCGCGAGAAAATCTAATCCCTTCTACTCGCTCACATTATAATTTAACACGATTGCGCCGGATATAAACAGTTATATATATACATGCACGTTTCGCGAGAAATACCCCTTTACACACTTTTCTAATTGCGCACGTTCAGCTGGTGCTCGGGGAGCCGCTAAAAATAAAAGTCCGAATCGCTGCGAGTGCAGTCGAAGGCAGCAGCTGACCGAGCAGTACTACTACTCTACACGGCCTGATGGCGAAAAAAGCTTCGTCACAGAAAAGAGACCGGCATGAGTGAAGAAAGGAGCGGCGCGTGCATAAAGCACGCAAGTCGCCGCGGCGCGATGGGAAAAAGAGCCGCGACGAAATCAATGAACTGCTCCGCTCGCGCGTCTATGACGTACGTGAGCGTGATGTATTTTTTATTTAGAGAGAAAGAGATACCGTCGGCGCAATGTCGCGTGAGTGCACGCGATAGCCGCCTATATATATGCGCGCAGTCAGTGAAACTGTTACGATCGAGCGGCCTGACGTTTTTTTTTTCTTTCTTTTTCTCTCTCGGCTGTGCTGTTCCGTCTGCCTGCCATTCTCGACTCGTAATGCGGGTATTGCGCGCTATAGGTGTGTAGGTGTGTATGCTATAGGCGCTGGAACGGCTGGCGAACTGTATTTTGCTGGCTGAACTGATGAGTCGGGGGAATAAGGAGCAAGGCATCAAATTTTTAACGGACTTGGTTGCGTTTCTTTCTTTTCTTTAAGAAAAGTTGAAGTAGCTCTAGTCTACGTATAAATTGGCTCTTGCAAGACTTACACAAAGTCAAGCTTCTTACATCGTACAATTTTGTTCAAAATTTTTTAGAATTACACTCAATCAGAATTCGTTACAGAATTATTGCATTGTAATTTTTTTTTTTTTTCAAATGAATGAACTGATTCTCATTTGATATAAGTGTATTCCAGGAATAAATAATAATTTTTTTTTTTTTTTAATAAGGTGAACATATTTTATATAATTTTTCTGTAACTGACACTCATAAAAGAGGAGTATTGGTTCGGAAAATCGATCCATCAAAATGTAATTAACGATTTATCGATTGAAAATATTTTCTATACGTTCAAAATTTTGTCAATATTAAAAAAATCATTTCACGCATTGAAAATAAATAATCTATACCTATATCAACGTAAAAATTAGTTGTCTTGAACGAGGATAGCATCTAATTCACGCCCAATTATTTCATTTAACTATAGTTCTTTTTGCCTAGTAGTGCATGTAAAAATATTTATTTATGTCAAATGTCTAGAGTATATTCAACATAATTTCTATATACTTGACGAAAACTCTCTACTAGCAATGAAACTTATTTTCCACAGGGCATCGGTCGACTATTCCTGTGTAACTCATGAATCACAAAAAGCTCTAGTTGGCACGTGCGCACTACATATATGAGCCTGTGCGAATCTACACGCTTCGTATCGATTACTAATCTGCAGTCTTTCGAATCTCCAGGGTTAATCGCTGTACTATTACCGCATTAAAATCAACGACCTCCAAATAATAGCCTACTAGGCGCCGCGTGTTAGAGTTTTGCGTGAATTCGAGGCCGCGCTGGCTTCGAACCTTCTTTATTCCGCGCGAGTTCGACCTCTTCAATGAGTATTACTGAAAATAATTGTTTTTTTTTTCTTAGACAAATGCGTTTTATATGAATTCCAAGAAATGTTTGAAAAATACATATTTTTTCTTTAATCAAAGAAATAGGATTGTGAAGTAAGGAAAAACAAATTGTTATTATAGTCTTTACTTCTTGCTACAGCTTATAGAAAGCTTGTTAGATATAACCCTCTGCTTTATATTCAGCTATTATTTTGTAGTATAAATACTGAACATAATAAATACATATGCACGATCTATAACACTCTCACACAACTCTATACGCTTCATACCCTACATTACGTTTACGTATCATATTATTCGAGATATATCGACCCAAGTAACACCACGACTTTCTTCTCAGCAGCACCAATTATCAATATCACAACCCATTCTTATATCTAAACTTTGATAAATATGTATGAATTTTCTTTTGGCCAGCAATTTAGAGTACTTAAAGCTGTGTGATTTATTATTTACACTTTAAGAATTGAGGCATTTTATTTACAATAACGCCCAGGCTTATCGCACGTCAACATCCTATTTGGGTAGCTGAATCATCAAAATTTACACATCCTTAGTATTGTATTTGAAACCATTAGAATCAAGAAAGTTCATAAAATCTATTGGATCATCTTGATAGACATACGAATTATATCGTATATCAAGAAGTAAAGAAATTTTAGAAAAAATTTCATTTTAAGTAAACTTGAATATTTGAAACTAAAAAATATAGTTAAAGGAAAAAAAATAATTCTGAGATGCTACTACTTACGATAATGTAAAATTATTGTAAAAGTTTAAGTAAGAACAAATTGATATCTTTCATTTTTTATAGAGTGGTAGAATGCACTCATAACTTCGTATAATACAAAGTATTTATTTTTATATTAGTTATTAGTATTTTTATACTAGTTTAAATATATTACACTTCTTATTTGTTGAGCAGAAGGACTAGCCCACAAATCTCTGAGATATTTGAGATTGAATTTCTTTTATATTTTTATTTTTTCAATTGTAATTTCTCGAGAACGGCTCTATGTGTTGAAATTTGCAGAGAATATGTGTGTAAAATTTTATCCTAATTCGATGGTTAATTCTAGAGATATTTGAAATTAATTTAGCTATTTTTACATATCTATAGTCGACACGAGAACTTGTAATTTTCTAAAAAGTATTTATTTTAATAATTTTCATATCACATAATATTTTATTTACATTTTATAATTGTATCTTTTAGATTTAATAATTAAAAAATAAATCTCAAATATATATTTAATTCAGTCACTGGCCAGATTAAAATAGAGCCGATTCCTTAAACGTGATAAATTTTCCAGACGGTAATGCAAAGCATCCGGAAAATCTCATAAAGTCATCGCTGATTCTCCGCTCTTGTATATTTGAATAAATCGATGCCGTATAGCACAGAGCACGATAAAATCATTCCTACGCGCGTCCACACATATTTTTAGAACACAATGCTCTCTCGTCCCTCTATTTTTATGCAAGCCCCGCATCATGGACTCGCTCGTTCGTCTTTTCGACTCGGTCATTTACTGCTACATTTGCCCGCCAGATCGAATAGAAAAAGGAGAGGGAAAAACGCGCGATTCAGCGGTCTTTACGCTCGATAGGAGCGCAGCTATAGTGAACTGAAAGGAGCCATGGATCCGTTTGCTGACAAACACTCTGGTGTGTATGTATACATATATGCTCTTCTTCCCTTTTCAGCCCGGCAAAGTCCAACTTGATATTCGCTGCCGGACGCCGATGAAAAGAGATATTTGCGATTTGGGATGAAGCAAATATTGCCCAGGATTACGAGCACTAGATGATTATTTTATCGATATGGAGCCAAAGAATAGAATAAGTTTAGTGTGAGAACAATTACACAGCTGAAGTAACTTCACAAAATTGCTTTTTTCTGTTTTCTTAAAAATGTTATCTACATTAATATACCACTACCATAGTAGCGATTTAAAATTCAAACCGTATCGTGTACTCCCAAAGAACCCGCCTTATAGCAATTATCAGTAACCATATGAAAGCTTCACGCCAACCACCAACGTTACCCTTATCTCCCACAAAAACATAGCGATAAGATTCCCTCGTCCACGTAATCTTTAAACTTCCAGAGGAGGAACACGCCCGTATGTGCGATTACGCAACGAGCGTCATGACACCAGCAGCAGTTATCTCTCATCGCTTTGCTGTACGGCACTACACACATGCGTGCTGGTAGGAGAAATTAGTGGGTCAGCCTCGTGTTACGGGAGGTCCACGTGGCTACGCTACGTATATATGGGGCGACGACGCGATGATGGAAAGCTTTCCTAATTATCTGACATTGATCCCGTGTTTTTTGTCGCAGACGAGAGGGAAAATATTATACAACGCTTATTGAAGGGAACGTGCTTACTGTCACGCGCGCTTTCGTCGAGGTAATATACGCTTTTTATGTTCCGCGCGATGGTGTTGTGTAACGACTTTTTTTAAGGGCTTTTTATATAAGGTTTGGAAAAAAGATTTTTCAATCACGATAAAGCTGTGTGTGGGGGAATTACGAAAAGAGAGTTGACACGTGCGAGACCTTAATACCTTCGTAAGCTCCAGGCGTATACATTATAATTTCATTATTAATTAAAAACTATTTTTACCGCGTTTCCTGAGTATCAGTAGAAAGTTTTAATATTGTAATGCAACGTGCATAAAAATACTAATAATAATCATAATTAACGGTATAGTGTAAAGTGATCACACGTAGAAAATGTTACCTAATTACTTAATTAAGAGACAAAGGAATTTTTATATAAAATAAGAATATAATAACGTTGCAAAATAAATAATATAACACTACTATACCATATATAAGTTTAAGATTTACAAGAGATCTTTTGCGTATAAGAGTATGATGGCAAAGAACGAGTCAGTCGGAAAAATGACTTGTTTACTTATGAAATGATTCAATATACGCGTAGTAATTAGAAGCGTTGCAATTTCGCAGAATCAAAAAGGTACTGCCGACTTTGGCATCAACTATAAATAAAAGAAAATCGCGTTTTACGATTCCTCCTTACTCTTTTTTCCATTCTTCAAAAACGTAAAACCAAAACCATCAGCCATCTCACAGTCAATAAACCTCTCCCGCAATCGTAAAACAATCGCCGTAATAAGTACCGGAACCGCGAAAAAAGAAACAAAATCATACACCCGCACATTGTAAGCTTATAACACAGAGAAGACGCGCGCACATCGCACGCACGCTCGCGCGACTCGTCGACACATCAGCGCGCACGCGCGAGTCGTTTACCGGTGCAGCCACCCTGTACGTGTAATATATATACATATATATCCAACGTGTACTTCCCCTTCTTCTCTCCGCTCGGCCGAAAATATGCAGCCGCGCTTCAGGCCAACCTTTCTCTCTCTCTTTCCCCTCTCGGTCGCGCGCGTGCACTATATATCCCCCTCGAACCCTACCCCCTCCCTCTTTCTCTCCTGCACGCACGCGCGCGCATGCAGGCCGCGTGTCGCTGCTCTCTCTTTGTGTGTGTAAGTATATACACACGTGACGTCACGAAGCAGGCAGCGCTCGTTCTCGAGGAGAGTTGGCAACGCCGCCGACTGCGCGGCCCTGCTCTTGAGCGCGCGGCGTTGCCTCTTCCTCTCGCCGTCTATATATCTTTCTCCCGCCGTGTACGTCGCGCGAATTGCTGCGCCGCTCTCCTCTCTCATCATCCCAAAGTAGCTGCTGCTGCTGCTTCGTCAGCGCCAGCTCGTATATAGCTATACATACGCCATGCGCGGGCTGTGTGTAATATAACGTATAGTTGTCATTTCCGCTAGATATTTTAAAATCTACAGCTGTCGCAGTTTATGTGTTTCTCTAAGAGAAAGAGACAGGAGACGAGGGGAGCATTGTTTCTTCTCCGACGCGAACTCGCGTGCGCGTGTCGCTCGCGTATATGTAGAGTGGAGTAGGTATAGGTATGTGTGTATGGATGGATTATTGATTTTCAGGCGAACGCGCGCTCTTTCTTCTGAGAGAGGGAGGGGATGTATATAGTGTGATGTATATAAGGTTGAATAACACTTTTTATCGAACCCTCTTACATATTTATGAATATATACGTATGTATCTCCGGACGATTTATACTCCCTCTTCTTTATTATTTTAACGCTTATAGCGTTATAGTAGCATGCATTTATACATGATAAATTGCGGTACGTCGTTTATGTGGGCTTTTTATTGATTAATCGGTTGTAATAAAAATTAGAAAATAAATCCCTAGACAAATTGAACAAAGTAATGTAATTTTGAATTTATCTTGAAATACAATTTAATTTCTTCACAATAATAAAACTTTTCAATAACGATGTTGTTGACGAGTCTTATTACTCCAGCCTCTACAGCTCAATCTTGACCTTGTCAATAAGAGCCCCGGCTCATTCACAAATCAACGAGACCTAAGTGTAGTAGTAGTAGTAGCCTTCGAGCTCCAAAACTCTGAAAAATTATGAATTTCGTTTCGACTCGCCGTACACAATGGCGATGCGTGTCTCACTTATGCAAACGCCCGCTCCGATATGCAGAGTCGGGACAACAATGAGTAACCCGCCATGCACCGCGTGTTTTCGTTTCCGCGAGGTTAAGTTTTGTTATATATATAGCAGCTCACTTCCGGAGCGGGGCTTAAAACCCGCTGCTGCAGCCGCGGTAACTGGATCACGGGACTCTCTCTCCCTTTTTTTCATTCTCTTTAAAGGGGTGTGTGTATGTACGCGCGTGTTGCGCGCAGCTGAAAAGAGAGCGAGAGCAGCAGCAGCAGCCCTTGGGTCTAGGCAGGAACTGCTGCTGCGAGGGGCAGTAAAACGAATTCCAATGACCTCGTTTCGAAAATCCAATGGTCCTATGCGTATATGTGTATAGGATTGTGCATATGGGGGAAGAGAAAGAGTTTCTAGGGTTAGCGTACGTGTGGGCATGAATGGATTGTTGGGGGAGGTGTATTATACGGTTATACGTATTGTCTGCGACGTGAGAAAGAAATTCGGGAGATAGTTTTATACCTGCAGGGATTGATTTTACATTCAAAAATGTTGGTTTAAATGCTTTAAAAAGTAACATTACCAGTGAAATAAAGAGCACACGTGAATATAATGGACACCCAGAATTGATTTTTCGTTCGAGTAAATGAGATCTGTTCCTTGGTTCCCGCTGATTACCCTTAAATTATCGAAAAATTAACTGTTCAATAGCCGCTCTCGTTTTAACATGCTAATCGATGGTCATCAAGGTCAGCCTATACACAACTTCATTCACGCTCCAAAGCCATTAAAAAAAAAATTTCTCTACAATTCCCCAATAAATAAAAATATTTGCAAGACATCAATGAGCGTGATGGCCGGCAATCGTGCGTGATGCTTTTCTCACACAGCGTGCGCCCCCCTGCAAAACCTTGAAAATCGCGTCAACGTACTCTCGACGTCGTGTCTTGCAATATCCCTCCTCCCGCAACCTCTATATATACGTATATACACACGGAGAACTGCACAGGCTGCTGCTCGTCTTTCGGTTACAACGCATAGCGGCGCTGGCGTCGTCTGCGCCCCGGCAAAAATCGCGCGACTCGTGGGAAATCGATGCGGCGGCGGGGGCGCCCGCTATATACGAGAATGAAATTCCAGCAGCAGCAGCATCGCGACTCAGCCTCGCTGGAGGGCGCCTCGCGGGAGGGACGGTGGGAGGCGACGGAGTAGACGTCACGCGCGCGCGAGGAGAAAATCAATCCGGTCCCCCCTCCTCCCACTGTATATTATACACACTCCCACAGAGAGAGAGAGGAGAGTGCGAACCTGATCTTCTTGCGCGGGTGCTGCTGCTGTCTGCTAGCTACTAGCGATCCCGCAAAAAGCGGCCGAGCTCCGCTGTACTATCGCCGGCGAAAACGTTCGGGGGTGGCGCACTATATAAGTAATGTAACGTAGCTGGGAGGGATGATTTTTGTTGATATCTATGTATAGGGGAGAGATTGATGGATTTGGAGGGGCGCAAGGGACTAGATGCTATGGCCCATCTTTTATTCAATTTCGGAGGTGAGCTTTTCGGATATATTAGGCGGATCGCGAGACGATTGTTCGGGAATTCATTTATTTTTCTTATGGGATTCGATTATGGATATTTATTTGATGGGTACCTACTCGGCGGTATTTTTATTATAATTTGAGTGACGGTAAACGAAATGAGTAGTGAAAATGTTAAAATGTTGATGATTCTATTGGTGTGAATTTTGAGCAAAAAATAAAGACGATTTATGAATCTTTGTTGTTAAACACGATTAAATGATGGCTAGATCAAAGTTATATCTATCAGACATTAAAGCGTTTGTTAATGCAACCTCTATATATACGTATATACACACATTTTACATTTTGATTATTCAATTTAAAGTTTATTACATTTTGATTATTCAAAAATAAAACTATATAAACAATGCATTGCATATAAATAATAAAATACTTTTAGTTTAACAATTCGGAGCAACCGATGACACTTCGGTATTCCAATAACGAGAAATTGAAAAGCAGCGTAAACATCGATACAATCTTACAATAAACATCGCACAAAGCATACCTTCAAAGCCCTATCCGCGTACAAAATAGACGCGACAGCGGAGGTGAAATTTCGGAGCCTAGATCTGTTAGCGGTGCGCCCGAATTTCGCAACGTGAAAGATTTACGACGGGGCCGCATACTTATATAGTCATCGTCGTTGCGTCTGCCGAAAGAGAAAATTGCGACGAAAAGCGGAGAGCCACAAGAAAAGTCAACGAGGGGCAAACAAAGGAATAAGAAATCGCTCGGGGACAATATTGACCTGGTCGCGGGTTATACCTTTCTATATACGTGGTCAGGTGTTCCGGACAATTTTGGCACGACTCCGGGAGACGATTGGGGGAGGGGCAATGTACCGTACACAGTGACGCAGAATACGGAAACAGATGTAGCGTTTGGGTGTGAGAGAGACAAAGCAGGTAATAAAGCCGGAGAGGTGTAGGTGCTAGGCGAGTTTTTCCACGCTTATGTAATAGATAATACGTGACTGACACGTGTACGACGATGGCCAACTCTGTTTTGCCGTTGCTAACTGAGATTCATCACAGGTTTATCTATGTATATTGATATATACGGGTAATATAAATGTAGTTATAAAAATGTTACTAAAAAATTAGTAACCGTAAAGATCAATTGTTTGCATAATAAGAAATTATATAAATCCATACTTTATTTTTTGAAGTAGGTATCTTTGTTAATAAATAAATGTTAAAATATTCGAAGAATTAATTAATCTACGTATAACGTTAATATAAAAGTATTAAAAATTCATCGTAACAAATCTATTTTAATATTTGCTAATTTAAATACATTGCACTAATATAACTCAGTTGTTAGCATCTGCGAAATTTTCGAATCTTCGAAACCCTTAGACCCATAACGGTACCCGCGGATCAGATACCGTTACCGAATTGCGTCAAAATTTGAAAGCGACGGTACCGTAGCAAAGGGTCGAGCGAATTTTCGTGACGAGATGAGGCTTGTTTCGCACACGATTTACGACTATATACCTAATATTGCGTCTACCTATTCAACTCTATATGGCTCTATTCGTACGAAAAGTCAAACCGCAATGCGCAAAGGGCCCAACCCTCATAAATCATGACCTAGTTGACCTGAACCATTACCATAAACGCAATCGGGCGATTTATTACACTTATTTCGGATACCTACTTGCCAGTGTTTCCTAGTCAATGGAGGGTATTTGCATGTTGCACACAATAATTTACAACTGCTGTCTCTTAAAAGTTATTATACGGCTTTGTGTGGTTTTTTAATAAATAAGAATGTTTATGAAATTATCTATATTATAGTTATACATTTTACCGAATAATTTCTATACATATATATCTTTAAATTAATATCGAGACCGAAATACATGTAATATCGATTGAATATTAAAGCGATGCCAGATATTCCGCCGCGATGTGATTACGAGGCGAATAAAGAAGAAGGCTGCATCTCATTATTGGACTTCTAATTCAATAAGAGTAGTATGACCTATTTAAAATGCTCCATCGGCGAGGTTCTTGAAACGAAGTACTCTTCAAAGTTTAAGCTTGAAATTCTCATTTCATCGCTGCTATAAATGGATAATTCATACTTTGGAATTCGCTGTGACCGAGATATACCAATTTGATAAAACGTTATTATAGTACGTTTGTTCTCTCGCAATAAGTATAATTGAATCGCCAAATTGAAAATCCTTATTTACATTTCACAGATATACATCATCGAAATTTGAACTTCCTTCTCGCCACTCGTTTCTCAATCCTTCCAACCGCGCGAGGTCGGTTCTTTCTCTCCCGGCTTTACGCACCACTCGAACCATCGTTTTTCCCGGTAGATCTAGAAAAATGAATCCACTCCAGTGAGTCATCGTTGGGTCGAAAAATCGGGCGCAATATCGCGCGATCGACGTGGGAAGAAGAGAGTCTCGGTCCCCCGGGTCCGGCCTTGGCCCCGTCTCGTCTGCGCGCGGGGCCCGCCGCGGCGTAATCTCTTTCATCCCAATTTTAACGGCCTCTAGACGGAGGAACGACGTTACTTTCGCAATATCGGTGGACCGGTCGGAGACAAAGAGACGTGCAAAAATTGATTTTCGCCGCAGACAAGTGGGTTGTTTCGCAAGTGGCTATGGGTGTAGTCGTTTATGCTTTCGGAGCTCTGAGAAAGAGCTTGGGGAGAAACAAAAAATGACGAGTAGGATATATACCTATAGGTGGTCGTAAATTTTTTTTAATTAAATGTCAAATGTGAAAGGCTAGAGGCAGAAATTTATGTTAATAAATATATGCATATTCGGCTAATTAATTTAATTATCTAGAATAGCATAAAATAATTTTAAAAAATTTCCAAAATATATTGCATAATACACATTTTTGACGGTAGTATATCTTTATAATAATGATAACTTATAGAAGGACTAATGAACTTGAATATAATTATTCTTCTAGTTTATTTTGTTCTCTTGTTACTTAAATGCATTCGAATATTTCCATATTTTAGTTTTCAGTAACGAAACAGATGTATTTTAGTTGGAAGCACCAAGAGCATTGTTCGACGCTAAATTCAACTCGTTAGTACGTCAAGTAAAAAATTATACTTTTACTTTCGAGCCATTTCCTTTCCCCTCACATTTTTTTTCTACTATTACATTACCTCGCCAAAACAACAAACATATCAATGTCTTTGTACCTCTATATCCCCTCCACGCATGACGTTTTTCTCATTACGTCTGACCCAAATAAAGTCGTTAAAAATTGAACGCGACGGTCAGTGCGAATAACTTTCGATAACGGCGGAGCGATCGTATTATATACACTTTTGCAAAAGGCAAAAGTCGCGTTCGGGAGAAACCAGGGTCGAGGTTTTTTTTGCTCCTTGTATATCCACACGAAACGGCCGTTTTATTGTTCCTCGCGTTTTTATGTTTCCTGTGTACGATATCCTTTCCCGAGGTAACGTTTAATTAGCCGCGGCATTTTTGCGAGAACGCGCGGACCCTCGCGGCAGTGCGTGAACGAATTTTGCGGCCGCACAGTTGAGTCACCGGAGTTTTGGCTTTTAATGGCTTATGAAATGGATTGAATAACGTATACTGGAGTGCCGATTTTGAACGTAGTTGTAATACCTGGGAATGAATGGGCTGAGATTTGGTACTGCTGGATTCTAGCTTTACGATACCAAATGTGATTATTTTTCACAAAGGCAGCTTTTAAAAGCTGTTGAATAATAACAGCTGCTATTTTTACTGTGTGCAAATCAAATATAATCTATAGATGTACTTTTAAACGCAGTTATAATGATAACAAGTTGAAATAAAATATGCGACGGAGCATTCGATATTTAATTAAATTTTGACATTCTTATAATCTAAAAAACTTCCATTTCCTTATAAATAAACATAGTTAAAAAACCGCAATCCTTTCTTTCTTGTTTCATCCCGTCGTTTCTCAGTATTTTCAATACGAGTTCTGCCAAACATTTTTTCGAACCCGCCTCTCTCGGACTTTCGAAAAAACTCATCGTCGGAATATTCAACGAATTTCGTTCATCTCAGCGGTGGATTCCGGGTAACGATCGGCGGGCGCAGTGCGGAAACGGCGGGCTTCTTGCTGAATTTTAAAAACTTCGATAAATCAGCCACGATGCTCTATACGAAAGAAGAAAAAAAACACAAGCTAGAGAGCAACGGCGGTGTGAATCGCGCGCGTTATATAGTCTCGCGCGGCGACGAAAATAGCCCGCATCAGCCGGTCTCGGTCGCGCTTGAGTCAATGAAGTGACATCATTGTGCGAGGAGCGGGATAAAAGTCGCGGAAGGAGCGCCGAAGGCTACACGAGAGAGAGCAAAGCGAAAAAAATGCGCACACGCACGCGAAGTCGTTACTCACTCACTCGATCTTGAGGTTTATTTTCGGCGAGGAAGAGAAATTTTGCGACAAGAGATTTTTAAGTACACGCGACCTTTTGTTGAAAGGAGAGAGAGAGACAGGCGCGTGTGACGGCGGCTTTACGCTGGGAAAACGAAAGTTTGTTGATTTTGCCATTTACAGCGAGGGGTCAAATTGGTTTAGAGCTTTTCTCTTTTGTTCCTCGGTAATGTGTGTTAATTGAAGGACTAATATTGAGAAAGCTTGCTTGTTTAAATTCTTTTAATAGAGAATATTATATACATCTCATTGTGTTTTTGCTCCAAAATGTGTTTTCCAACCTAATATTTTTTCTATGACCATGACGTATCCGTTAAAAGAACTGTCGGTTCATGAATATATTTTACTAGCTAAATCCATGTGCGCTGCGCGCGCTCTGCGTATTTTTTTATTAAACATGATAAGAATAATTTATTCCTTTTAAAGCCGGAAATCTTCTAATTTTAAAACATCTTTAATAATTGATATAATGCTGTATTTACTCTTCACGAATACTAAATTTTGAGGCTATACTTAGAAACTATGAGCTTATTCGAATTTTCTTTTTCATTAAGTATTATTAAAGAATAAAATCTGAACATAATACTGACATAATTTATTCTATAATATTAACATATAATTCATTCTTGTAAGATTAAAACATTGCTTATTGTCTTGAATTTTACCGCGCAATTCAATAACTAATCGTATATTGTGTTTTGAAATGCTTTCCTACAATTCTAGCCGTCACTTTAACAACTAATTAAAACATAAATCTTTTTTAACCTATACAACCAACATTAATTTGAATCTCATTTATTTAACACTTTTCATTTTAATCATTTTCATTCCAATAAATAATAATTATCAAATAAACATGCATCTTTAATTTTTAACTATTGTGGTTTTTATCCACAAGCAATCACAGATCAAATCTGTAGAGGCTTCACTTCTTCCGGTCATCACTATTAAGCATGGATTTTTGCCCCTGAAGCATCTAATAATTACAATTATTTATACTTATTGAACTGATTCAGTACAACATGATTTATGGCATTTATCATACTTTAGGTTGCTGTGAAAATAACTTGTAAAATTTTTTACCATCACGGTTTTCATATCATATACATAATAATTAATACCATAAAGATTAACTAAAACTGGAAATATATCCGTTTTAATTTATTCTTTGTAAACTTAATGTATTTTTTCTCATACATTATCCGTACTGAACCTGTTAAAGCACATTTAAACCCATGCATATATACAATGCTCCACTGTCAATAAACGTTGTATACTACGACCAAGAACTTTTGCTCTCTTTTTCTGCAAGAAACGATTTAAGCATAATAAATTTGACGCCAATAACATACAAGAGAGAAGTGCACAATGTTACCAAATTCTCCAATAAAAACCGCCGCCGGTCGATCTCTTCAAAGTATAGCCCGTAGACCGCTTGACAACGGACTTTTTCTCGCGGCAACGATAAATCACAAGCATTCGAGCGATTGTTAAAAATATATATCAGCGAGTACGCAGCGCGTACACATAATATCGACAAGCCCGCGGCATAAATTAGCCTTTCTCTTTCATCCGCGAGCCGGAGTTTCGCGATATATAATACATAAGTGTATATATACATGCGACAGTGTCTCGCGCTCGCAAAAACGACCCGTCGCCCGCGACGCAATTAAAGAACTACGACGGCGACGAGGACGACGAGGAGTCGCGGAAAGATTTATCTGCCATTAAGAATACAGAGAAGCAGTCGCGAGGACACAAAGCGACATCAGAAGGAATCACGCCGCCGCGTATATATATACACACGAGGGAAAGCGCGAAAGACGGGCCCCGCAAAAGGAAAATATAGCGTGACTATTTTCGACCTGCCCGGCGTTATTTTGCTCTTTTGACCGACGCTCCCTACGCTGAAGTCTTCCTCGCTCCGCCCTCCGACGACGACTTTAATGAGATTTCAAGGCTACGACACACACGACTATGTGCAGAGAGAGAGAGGGACTTGTAGAGCGTACTTTTACAGAAATAAAATCGAGCCACGAGAGAGAGAGAGGACTTCCGAGAAAGCCTCGCAGAGAGGAGACGCTGAAAAAGTCGTCAAGGGGCCGATTAATCGCGCGAGGTCGTTGTTGACTGTTCGAGCTCCTGCTGCCTGTGTCGCGCGTTTTTTTTTGACCACATAGAGAATGTAAATAACGGATTTTGTTGCTCTCACTGTGTGGTGATGTGTGTGCTTCTTATAACGTATCAGCAGGTTATTTCGATTCGATCTTATCGATTCTTTCTGAAAATAACGCTTCGATTTTATTTTTATTTTTATCATTTATTGTGTATGAATCGTCATATATTTTAAAGATACATATTAATTTCTTTTTTTGTTCTTATATGCCCGACGCATAACATTTTTACAAGATGATAAACCGCCTCGATTGTAATATACATCGATGCAAGCCATTAATACCTCGTGTTTATATACTGGCGAATAAATCCTCGCCGTTTAAAATGCCAAGACAATTATAAGTGACGAAATATCGTAGCCACTGGCGCGCACTGCTGAATCAATACTCTTCGCGTATATAAGTATATATACACACGGCGATTTTAAAAGGCCGAGCGCGCATTGTATATAATACGTGCGTATACACGCGCGCCGTGCCGGCAGTGATATACCGAGACTTGCCCTAAAAATAAACCTCACCGGTTGAGCCGTACAATGACGTGTACGCGCTTTCAATATGCGTCGTCGCCGGCGTATGTAATGTATACACGTACTTTCGAATGTGGCGCGTATACTTTAATTTTAAGATTTTTATCACGACTTGCCTACTGCCGCATCGTGTATTAACTCGAGTTGCGAAGTGTGTATAAGGCTGTTATTTCGCATTGTCGAAATATCATTGATTGTTTAAACTGTAATCCACGTGTATAATTTAGGATATAATATTTCCGTTCTGAATATACTTATTTCACCAAACACTATAATTGATAACTCACAATGATTTAATTTCACGAATTATAAAAAAAACGATCTTTTGTGTGTTGTTATTCGTTATTCTTCTGTTATCCGCGTGTGCTTTATAAATTTTATAATAGAGAAAGCATACGAGAAATTCCTTATAGCCGCTATTATCTATTCTTATTTTTATACCATTTAAAGTTATAATAGCAGGCACTTATAGCAGCTCCATGTAAAGCATCCGAAGTAACGCTATGCATTGTCTCGTAATAATACAGTATATATAAGGGACATAGATAGCGCACAGCTTATGTATAGATGTACATATAAACAATTGCAAAGCGACGATATAGAGTATTGAAATATTTATTCTCAGCATCTCGGTCGGATCAAGAAACGGCCATTCTTAATAAAATAAATCCACGCGGAAAGATTATACTTCAAATGTACAAAAAAAAAATAAAAATAAATTTGGTATAAATACAAGGAAAGCAGCAAGAAAGCTGACAAAATATAATGCAGAGAGAGGGAGAAGAAGGTGAGAAAATATCCTCTCCTCGGGCAGACTATATACCGCCTCATATAACCCAGACGCACGACTTCCCGGCAGCGCGCTCGAGCGTATCGAGCGCTCACTTGCAGCGGGCTGGCCGACTGTCTTGGAAATGCATCGCGCGCGACTAATGATAAGGATGACGTCACTCTCTCCTCTCCGCTGCGCGCTCATCTATCCGTTACTATATAGCCGGCCGGCCGGCCGGCGAGGTATATACGTGACTCGGGCCGCGGTCACGTGAGCGACGTGACTCTCGCTTGCTATGCGAGGAAAACTCGCGCGCCGGAAACGCGCCGAGCCGCGTTGCGAAAAGCCTCATGCAAGAGTCAATGACACGCCGCTGCTGCCGCAGAGCGCGACCGACCAACTTTCGGAGCTGCTGATGCGAGCTTTCGCTCTGTCATGCGGAAAATTCAGTTTTAGAGAGCTTTTGTGCGATGGGGAATTTTGCGTTGTAGAGGTTTTAAGGGAGTTTGAAATATTTGACGGGTAGGGGATATCGATACACTGTTAAAAATTTGTTTATTAAATTTAATGCAAATGTAGATGAAGCATCATTCATATACATATTGAAAATGAAATTAAGTGAATTACTGAAATTTCATGTAATTTCAATGAAATTTAATGCTTCACATTCTTCAAGAAATTAATGAAAAACTTAAAAATTAATGAATTTTTCATTAAATTTATAAAACATTCATTAAATTTTTATAAAATGGTACCTTAATTTCAAATTCAAATTTAACGTATGTACATTAAATTTAATGCGTCACATCATTGAAAAACTAAGGAACTTTGAATTAAATTTATGATCATGTAAGTAATTTTAATACACACAATTGAAAAAAAATTAAGCGTGTTATTGAAATTTCATGTAATCTCAGTGAAACTTCGAGTACTTTTAAGTAAAACTTAATATCTTGAAACTCTTCGAAAAGTTAATGAAGTACATGGAAATTAAAAACTTAAATAAATTTATAAAACATTCACCAAATATTAATAAAAACGAAGCTTAAGTTTTGTGTATTTGCATTAAATTTATGTGTCACGTCACTAAATTTATTGTAATTTTTTGTATTTATTATCAATTTATTGTAATATCCAATTAATTGTAATGATCACGAGCCTTAATTTATATATACATATTGTAATAATCGAAATATAGTTTTAATTTCGTTAACGCTCTATTATCTAAAAAGATGGTATCAATAATCAACAGAAAGATAAATTACATTTTTTTAGAAATTTATTTTTATGTATATTAAAAAAAAGTGGGAATCTTACTAAACTATATTTAATTCATCACTCAGTTTGGAGTTGAAATTCAATTGAATATTTCATTAAATCCTTGCCCAATTTAAATACTGCTGGGTCATAGATTTTTGGGTTCGCTTTCCTTTTTTTAATTTTTTCGATTCATCGCCTGGATTAATATTTAGAGGCAATCTGAAAAATGTCATAGAATATTTCAAATAAACAATTAATAAATATTTACGTATTTATTAATAATAAGCATTACCTCTGTATAAATTCTAGAATTTTTTCGATTGCAGAAGGGTAACGATAACCAAAAATGTAATACATTAAAAAAACCAAGAGTACCCCTTCCAAAACATCACTACATTTTATGTGTATTATTTTGTCTATTACGACATATACAATACTTTTTTCATCGTAGATAGAATCTTCTATTGTAAAAAACAAAATTAATATTAACTCTGTGAAAAATAAGTTAAAAATTTATTTTAATGCTATTTTACCTTTTATAACGAGTATTGGGTAGCAAGTCTCAATGTTTGCACAAATATCTGCATCAGGAATAATTTTCTAAAAAAAAAACAACAAAATTTTAATATATATCAGTCAGAAATATAAGCAGAAAGATGTATATTTCAAAGTAATAAAACTTTACTTACGTCAATTATTTTGTACAAGATATTCTCTGACTCTCCAAAATAACATAAAAGTAATGGAAAAATCACCAACTGTTTGGATACTTTGTCTTTGGTTAAAGCTTCGGCTTCTTTGCATTTTTCGAAAATCGGTCTAAAATCTTTTTTTCCCTTCTTTTTTGGCAGTTTCTTTTTCTTGGATGGTTTTAAAAAAGCATCTTATATGACCAGGCTTAGATGAGATTGAGTGAAGCCAAGTATTGGCGATATCTTTACCTAGCAGCTTCATCATTAAAAATTTGTTGTAAGTCTCTCTTAGTTTGATTAATAGCTGCTCGTAATGAAGGATAGATATCTTCGATTAACTTTAGTAGTTCATCTTTATCTATATTTTCTTCCGTTAATAATTTGCATATATTTTTGCGCTTTTCTTCTTGAGAATTAGTATTTTCATCTTCTGGTAATAGTGGCGCATACTCAACGCATCCATACGCATCTCGCTCTGAACTTAAAATATTTTCGTTTATCTTTTCTTGCACGTGTTCGTCATCACTATCGCACTCAACTGGTTTGCGTGGTTTAGTAGTAGTAGAAACACGCTTTCTATAATTAACAGCGTTGTAGATTTGTAATCTTAACGTATCGACGCCATCGGACCATTTTTGATTACCAATACTATCTGCAAAACTTTTCGGATACTTTTGGCATAGTATACTAGCTAATTCACCAGCATTAGCTCTTGAAGTATCTTTTAAGATTTGAACCATAAAATTAGATAAAGTTGACGTGATTTGTCGTGTGTCTCTTGTGGTTAAATTTTCTTTTTTTTCGCATTTCTCAAGTATATCAGGACCCACCTTGTCCCACAATGCTTTTTGAAGACTAAAAGCATTTGAAACATGTGCATCACTTTTCTTACTTGGACCTATAAAATAATTTGGTAAATAAATATATAATATAAACATATGTACCGCAACTCTAGTTTTAAAATATGAATTTCCCATTAACTATGTTTACTAATCTACTGCAATGAAATATATAGTTTATTAATTACATTCTTTGTTGGTAGATGGCAAAGTTGAAAGGATTGTCAAGTTTTTATGGTTTTCTGGTTCAGCGTGTAAATAATCTTCTTTGACAATATTTAAAACCATAGACACGATTTTAAAAAGCGGCATTGTAAATAAAACCTGCAAAAACAATTATTTATAATATATTTCAAAAAGTAATGATTTATAATAAAATTTCACGGTACACATAAAACGCAACCGAAAACAATATAAATAGTAGTTATCGATATAAGTACGTAAAAGTTGTTATGTGGTTGGAAGCACATTAATTACCACAGCATTTCTCCAAATGTATCAAATATTATTACAGACAATAGCGTGAACTAATTTGACACAGTACATATCATTCAAACGATAAATTGACAAC
>UXGD01003630.1:0-19672 GCA_900474315.1 Torymus auratus
ATTATTACGATTAGAAAATGTTAAGTTATTTTCAAGACAAGACAAGATTCTTGACACCACAATCTTGATATTGTATCAAAAGTTGTATATAAATATTGTATCGATTATTGTCTTGAATGTTGAGGCAAGGCAATACAATATTAAGATTAATCTTGCTATATCGTGAAGCCCTAGCTATGTCTTTTCTTGTTAGATCAATTATTGTGCGTTTACGAAACTTTGGTTTTCTAAAACACTAGAAGTGTCAATGCGCACACCGCGCACCGTATCGTGGGCCAATCAAATTTTTCATGCCCTTTTCAAACCGACCAATCACAATCATTAGAGGTGACAATCTCAAATCAGCAAAATCATTGAAATCCCTATATTTTTCTAATTTTTGTTGATGTTTTACCACAGAAATAATTCTTTGCCTCTGGAAAACGGATTTCAACTGGGCTTTGAGAATCGATTTCTAGTATCTAAAAATGAAGCCCAGTGTTTATAACTCAAGCTCGTATATATTTTATTAAAAAATTATATCTCTTGTATAGGATCATTTTGTATTTAAAAACCATGTGAAGCTATTCTTCACTTCTTCTCATATTTCAACAATAGGTATCTTACATTATTTTTTATTGATCTTACATTTTTTATTCTAAATTTTTCATATTATAGTAGTTTTCGATACAAGTGCGAAAGTCTTGATTCTAGCATAAGTAAGAGGTTTGTCACCCGAATATTTTTTATACAGGGGACGTTAAAGCGATTTGAAAAATTTGCAGAATGCGAAAGTCGCACTTTACGCATACTGAATCGAAAAATATTAAACTTTTTATGCCATTGTAAGTAATGTAAGTAATAATACACTGTGACGTCAAACATATAATATAAGTTAATATAAATAACACCAAAGTATCGATCAACGATATTGCAAGCAAGTAATTAAAGTTTAATACTTTTTCAGTATACATTTTGTTCATTGGAGTAAGATCAATTTTCACACAATTCTCTAAATACTATATAGCTTATAAAGTCATTAATAATCGATGAAAGATGAAAAATTATTTCTTACTCTAATACCTGTAATGCATATATTTACAAAATTTCCAACTCTTATTTCAAATTAAAAGAATTTACTTCTGAAAAATAGCTCTACAATGTTGAAGATATGCATAAAAATGATATGCTGCAACCAAATGTAAAATTTCAAAGGGTTTCATTCTCGCGCGAATACTATACTTCTTTATATTAATATGAAAAGTTGCACCAAAAGTAAGTACCTAATACGTATATACGTATATACTATATACCTAGTACCTAATACGCTCGCAGAACAGCTCATATATCAAAACAAAACTTTAAAGCGGCTAGTTTGCGCGTTTTTCACTCTCACTCGAATATTTTTTCTTTCTCGCATTGTTGTTCTCTCTCTCCCGCGCATAATAAGCAACGTCCATACATATACATCCGTCTCGCTTACGAGCGCACTCTCCTTTTCGCTCATTCACTCGCACGCACACGTACGATTTCTTTCTCCTTCGCGTCATTTCGTCCCGGTTCTCGTTTCATCGGTCAATTGTCACTTATGTCATTGCGCAACAAACACGTATATAGTCACACTAGACCAACTGCGTGTGTAATTTTCGACCGATTATTTTTTTTCTTTCGCCGCGGCCATTTTCGCTTCTTAAGTGTTGATACGCAGAGGCGTTATTCCGTTTTGAAACTGCCAGCGATTGTTCTCTCATGCAGATTGCCGATCTGATTTGCACGCGCAGGCAATCGTAGCTTGGTTGAGAGGGAACCAGTTAACTCTGTCTGACGATGGAGTGAAATACTAGATTAGCAATAATTGATTCCAGATCTTATCTTTACACGGTTGCTTTTTACTTAAATGAAAGCCAAGTATTCAAATAAATATGATTAATTGATTTCGGACCTTTTTTCATCAGTGTGTTTTTTAGATTTTAAACCTACATAATTTAAGTCATATAAAGAATGATTATGTAAATATAAACAGTCATATCTTATTAATATAGTTATTTCGCGTCCTTTATGTATATCATGTTAGAAATTATAAGTCATTAAAAATAAGTTAAATGAAAAAAAAGATTTTTTTTATTTAATAATAATCAAAATCTTACAGTTTAAAATCTTTCAACATTTTTTCATCTTTTCATTTTTCTGTTATGTAAATTTAATTATAAAAATTAATTAAAATATTTTTATTATTTTTCTTATCCAATTAACATATTTGTATTACGAACGACTTTGTTTAAATGTACTAGCAAAATCCAAACTATATATTATTTTGTTTTTGAGGTTATGAATATAATTTTTCAGTATGATTTAATTTTAACTAGTTTAAATGTCATAACCAAATAATTTTTGAAAGCATAAAAAGATTTATTTTTTATTCTATTTTGATTTAAGTATTTGGTTTTAAATAATTAAAAATAAATAATCGATTAAAAAAATTCAAACGTAGTGGAAGTAGCAAATTTTCACGCCTATTTCTTACAGACCAATCAAAACGAATCTATAAAGGCTTTACAACATCCGGCCATCACTTTTTTAAGAGAGGAGGGTATTATAGTTTCTTACTTTTCACGTAGAATTCACTAAACTATGTTTAATAAGCGAATTCTTTCATGGATTTAAAACAATATTTCCCGATTAAAAAAATCCAAAAAGTGTATTTTAAAATGGCTTAACTTGTTCTTTAAAAATTCAATTTTCATTGTTCTCATTTTCACTTGATCATCGACGCAATTGACAGTCACGAATTTTAGCGTTAAACGTGTCAGTGTAATGCGAAACATTTCTTTTTTTCACTTTCACTCGCGCGAACGGTAAATGAAATTCGACCGGATGCGTGGGAGTCCAAATTTCTCGACACGTACAAGAGATGTCGATCAGAAGAAAGAAAACCCCGATAGTTTCGTTTGGCTAAAAAAATAATCCGTTGCCAATGGATTAGGCACTTAAATTATATCAAAATTATAATATCGCATGAAATTGTACATGATTGTTCTATAAATTCCGAAATAATTCATTTTATCAGGTTTTATAAATCCTTATTTGCCACTGTAGGGTTTAGCAGACCCCACCCTATTAAAAATTGTGGTTGAACAACGCATGCATATCTTTTAAAAGTAGCTCCTAAAGATGATGTAGAAAAATTTTGCGAAACAGTGCGTAATTCGAGCGAGGTATGGCAAGTATAAAGGGTTAATAATTTGTGAAATAAAGGTTTAAATCCGTGAAGCGAGTTCAGTTTGTTAATTCAAAAACGAACTGAGGTTGACAAATATGAAGAAACTAACTTTTTATAAATTTACGTAAAGATAATTTGATTTTCAATCCCTCTACATTTAGACAACAAAATCGAGATAGGTTATTAATTTATTTCAAGTAAAAATCAATACATATGCAATTTTGAAAATTTAGCATGTTATAATATTTGATGCCTCTATTACTTACAATAATTTTTACACAGCGAAATCACATTTTGTTCGGAAATAGAAGAAAAAATTGAATATTTTACTTCATAATAAATGACAGGTAATAGATATTATTTCATGCTTGCGAGGTTTGAATCCATCATGGTGTCATAGGTAGGTGGGAATTGAAATCTCTATATTTTTCTAATTTTCGTTGATATTTCACTTTCACCCCTGTACTAATTCTTTACCTCTGGGAAAAGGATTTCAACTGAGCTTTGAGAATCGATTCCTGGTATCTAAAAATGAAGCCCAATCTCATATATACAAAAAATAAAAAGCAGCTAATAATCCCGATGTCCAGTCGCTGGTGTAGGATGTTGCATAAAATACTTTCTTTGTGGTCAATATCGACGTTTGGGATGCCTTATTGCATCTCTTCCCGAGACAAATGTGAAGCTGTATCAAGTTGTTTCAAGTTATTATAAGAACTGCCAGTCATAATAAGTGACAGAAAAACCTGGTTCGTGAAAAAATAAAAATTCTTTAGGAAATTATGAGCAATCAAAGATAACGTAAGAAAGCGGTTAAAATGTTCTCTTCTTATTTAACGATTTTATGTGTGGCATTTTTAACCATAGCAAAGCCCAAAACCCACTATGTGGACAATCTCTAAAATTTCGTATATTGGTATACCTAGATTATTACAACAAACAGATTAGTGTTTCTCTTTATTTTAAAAAGTTTTGCATAACAAATAATAGTATATTACTCACATAGGGAGGAAAAAGGACACTTGGAATGATGAAAAATATATTAATTTTTTTTATTATCCGCGGTCGGTAATTTTTAAGGCGCGAAAATTATATGTTTGAACTGAGTTTTTATCATCCTCTTATGTATAAGTATCTAATTTCAAGCTATTCTGAAGTACCAAATAAAAAAAATCAAAATTAGAAGTTCGTTGCTGCCTCTACACGGCGTGCCGCGAGCCGTGTAGAGGCAGCTTTATAAATTAAATAAAAATTAATCCAATAAATTTTTTATCTTGATGTAGTATTGATAAAAACAAAAAGTCAGCTTTACAAATTTTTACAATCAATGCATTAGCTTTCAAAATATTTATTTGTGCTGCAGTTTCAGAATTTAGATAAGAACTATAAGAAATATAACATTTAATTATTAATTATCTAATATTGCAGTTTTATAGAACACTAAAAATCCATCAGTACATGTATTATGAATAAAAATAAAACTTTATTTGTAATAAGATATTAATAATATACTAATTAAAAATAATTTTTGTCTTAATAAACAGCATTACTAATTATTATTTGTAAATAAATTATTGATGAAAAGTCATACGACATAAATTTAAAAACTATTTCAGAATGTGTGCAACCTTATCTTATCTTATATAAACTTGGAAACAATCGTCTTAAATAAATTCTGAATATCCTATCGTGTGATAATCTAATATTATCAGTCGAGCTTTGAGTATGAGAAATATCTTTGACCTACCTTAAAAATGAAACATGTATGTACTTCACAGAATATTTTTGATAATCTTGTTGTATTCTGCTTACATCTATCAAGACTTATGGTTTCTGTTATAAAGAAAAAAAAAAGAAATAATAAATTATTTAAAATAAAAAATATTTTATAATAATAATAATAAGTCAAAAAATAAAATGGGTTATAAATATATCAGTAAATTTGTTTGATAATAAATTCAATAAAAATGTAAAGCAGTAAAAGATAAACTATACTTTGAATACAAGAACCGGGACTAACAAAAAATATTTTTTGAGGATTAAATATCATGAAATACGACATTACAAATAAATATTTCATAAAAGTTTTATTAATTGTCAGTTAACTTAATGAATTATACTTTCGAACCAAACAATTATAGATTGTTTACGAGTAAAATTGTTTTATGAAGAAATATCTTACGTTACGAGCGGTAAAATAATAACAAGAAATGAATAGAGTTGGAATCAATTATAATCGTATGCCTTACCTTGACAAGATTGAACAAAAACATGGAGCGCGTGAATGTGAATGATTTCTTCGAAGAAGAAAGGAAAGGGATGTATGTGGACAAGGACATCCGGGTTCTCTCGGCGTAGGAAGGGATCAGAATGATGGTCTGTAGAAAGGCACTCACTCTCGCACGTTATCTGTCAAATAATTTGTTGTATTAATAACTATTAAACGAATTATTTATGTACACAAGTTCATATTCGGCATAGCAGCGAAACGCGCGATTACATTTTGGTAAAGAATCACCGTGAGTGACATCGGATCTCTCATATTCGTTTTATTATCAGCATTATTATATTTATTTTTTGTTCTTACTTTTGTACTGCAGTCGCTCAATTGATATGGAAAGGACGTTTTGGAATTTGCGCGGGCGGACCAAACAATTACAGTTTTAAATATATAACATATAAAAACAGCTTTCCATTCATTCATTCAAGAAATATATAAAAGTGTGCGATCGGTTTACGTTCAATCCACTTGCACAATGTCAACCACAAGAAATTATTTTTAATGAAAATCGATGTTATGAGAGAGATCCAAAGTCCATGCGATGTATTTGATAATTTAACTTATCGTAACTTTAATATACACGTACTTATTGTTCTTATAAATACATGTACGCATTGTTCCTATACATTTTTTTACTGTCCATAGCATCACCGAACTACGAATTGATGGCACGGCAATGCAATGATACATCATACATCTTACAAAATTCACCTCAACCGAAGTCTCGCAAACGCTTTTTTCTATCGTTCTTTTCGTTAACCTTATATATTCGATAATAAAATGTATACAACTCTAGCTATTAACTAGTTCAATTTGCCTATACTTTTTACGCAGGTTGCTTACGGGGTCCTTAAAAAGTACAGGATCCAGTCTCATGTTCGATCTCAACAATGGCATGTAACCGAAAACGGCAACGAAGGTATTCATACAAGTCTGGCGTTGGATAAAATGATCTGGATCATTCCACGGAGATCTGTAATATAACAGAAAAATGTAAATAAATGGTTTTTTTAAATGTTTCATTTGGTAAGAACTTTGTATAACTTCCAATATGTGTAAAAAATTTATAACATTTTTAGCGTTTTAAATATATGAAATATAATTAATATTATTAAATAAATATGTAAATTTGTTTTGCTTGAAAGAGTATTTTTTAAACCAGTTTTATTTATCAGTAACTTTTAGTATAACTTTATAAAATAATAATAATAATAATAATAATAATAATATATATTAGAAAAGCACGAATTATTTCCTGAATAAATGAATATTCCTTTATTTTCTGAGCATTATACTTGAAAATAAACATTTTCTCGAGATATATCTTACCTGTTTCCAGCCGCCGTTGTATCTTTATACATCTTACGTTGAGTCACTTTGATTGGAGGGCGACGAGTGACATGGCTTACTAGAAAGTTCATCAAAATATCTTCACAATTCTGAGATTGTTCGACGGTTTTGTGAAGAGTTGAACTCAGTGTTTCGGTATACAGAGTATTATAATAACGATGATAGACGGCAGCTCCTGTTAACACCATACTGTAATCGTTTGTCCATTTACTTGTATAACCCCATGATCTCTGTCAAAATATTAAAAAAATTTTATAGATTTTTATAGATACGTGAAAATAAATTTCATTTTGAAAACAGAATATGGGCTTTACAAAAAATTGTTTAGTAAGTTTAAGTATTTATTATCAACTTTAATAATTATTTATTTAACATTGACTGCTATAACGAAATTTTGCTGAAATATCTTGAATTCTTTAAGGTATAACATTTTTATACTCTCAGTACTTCCCTATAAAGATACCATGTAACTCTATTTTTACAAGTTGTAGATGATTCAGATAGCAGTAAAGATATTTATTATATTAAAAAGAAAATTATTGCACATATAAGTATGACCACAATTTTTTGAATTTCTATAACTTTTACATAAATCAATAATATATACTAATTATAGAAGTGAAAATTTTATGTTAAAGAAATATGTTGCTTTCTGAAAATACCTTGGAATCATCCCAATAATGAGATCTAGCTGGGTATCCAACAATTCGATCTGGAAAACTCTTCCAAACAACAAAAGCAAAGTCGACTTCATCAGTGTTAAGGATGACATCTTCATCTAAGGAGAATATGGCACTAGTTTTGATCAAGGGATGGGGATAGAATCTGTATGATATTCCGGAGGCAGGGACTACGTGAATCGTCGCCTTAATACCTTGCCAACGTGGTTTTTTCGGTAGTGGAACGTCAGAATTCCACATCAATATGATCTAAAACAGATGAAAAGTAATATTTATAGAAATTTTAAAAGGAAGTTAATTAAATTTAAATATTAAAAGTAATATTTATAATGGAAAACCAATGAATTATGAAATTGTGAAAATATAAAACCTAATACTAATTCCCATAGAACTTTATCTTAATAAAATTATAAATGTTTACTATAATTACTCGTTATTTATAACTAATAGTAATTTAAAGAACAGAGAACAACTAAAAATTAATAAATTAACTAGCAAATAATAAAATATAGAAAAAGATAACATATTAATTAAAAATATGTCATTACTTTGTATAATTTAGAAAAATACCAAGTACAATATAAGAGAATTCTTACTCTGTCTAAGTATTTGCTCTTAGCAAGGGTCTTCAGTAATCGGTATAGAACTGCAGTCGATCCAAGCTGAGAGTAAATTATGGCAGTAAATGTATTTCCTGGATTACAATCTTGAAATGGAAGTTCTTCCTGACTATCAGCGAATTTCGGTAAAATGGCCAGTGCTCCTGGATATCGGTTCCAAACTCGTAACTCTCTACGGCCTTCCCAAGGAATACGTTCTCGAATAACCTATTAATAAATTAAAATAAAATTAATAATGGATAGAATATTAAATAATCAATGTTAGTACATAAAAATAGATAAAATTAATTATTTGTACTATAATAATTATTAGACACAAGACTTCTAGATGAGAAAATCAAAAGATAAAATTAAAATCACGTTTTTATTATAGCTTTCAATTGCAAAAGAAGTAGTTAAACTTTAATAAAAGGGGATACATTGCTAGTGTTTGTGTCCTACTGTAGTCTTGAATTATTTTGAGATCATTTTATTTTATAATTACTAAGATTAACATTATTTCAATACCTCAAACGTGGTAAATATAATCTTTTCTATTGATGAAAAATATCTCTCCCATAACAACTGTGTTTGTTGCCTTAACATCATAATTTTGGTTTCTGGCACCGATCTAAGAATATCTGGAACCTGTGTAAGAGATTGAATTTTAATAAGTTACTGTTAATTTCATACAAAAAGATCAAAAAGCCAATAATGATAAAAACAGATGAAGATACGCACTTGGAAAAGAAGTCTTTCATCAGCAAAAATTACTGCCTGGAACCAATCGATGCGGTCATGAAATGGAAGAGCCCATCCGTTACTTAAAATAACAGGAATACATCCAGCTCTTAAAGCTTCTAAAAATCGAAAACTACCAAGTCTACGTCCACGAGGAACAAGACAAAATGTTGAGTTCATCAGTAGAACCTCATAATCATACCTAAAGAAGTCACAGTTTTAATGATAACACACATAATACTTTAAAGTATAAATATATTTTGAAATATTTATTTAAAAAAATTAAAACTCACGTATCATATTCTCGAATATCTTGTTGACAATGTTCATCTTGCAATTCCCTCCAAGATTTACCATGCCGACAAGTAGTAACAAATATGAGATCTTTCCCATTGTGCAAATGATGAAGAGCATTTCTTGTTTCTGATCCAATACCATGCACATATCTTTTACCTTTAAAAGCTGCCAAATATTTTTTATTACTAGGAAAATGATTGTAAATAGCCTGACCAGGTTCACCACCTCTTTCAGGGTGTAGTTTTCCAAAAAGAGGTATGGACACATCAAAATCTTCTCTCAATTTCATGATAGACATGCTTGCTTTGGCAAGCATAGCATTTCCATAATCAAAGGCCATTGCATCTTCTACGTAATCAGGCCAAGTGCCTGAGTACAAATTAAAAATTAAATGATTCTTCCCATTATTCCAATGTGGCAATCGTGCGAGTTTTGTAGGTAGATTATGTACAAATTCAGTTGACAAAGGATCTCTGTCAAGCGTATCCAGAGCCAAAACAAATAAACAAGCTCGAGATGGATCTGAGGTATAATATCGTGATTCTGTGATGACATTTAATATTTTTTGGTATAACGGACTGATCGCATCCTCTATAGGATACACATAAACAGTAAATCCTTCTTTACATCTTGTATAATCGAAACACGAATGCATATCACACTTTTTCAAGTCTAGAGGTGTTGGTTCTTCTTCATTTAACGATTTCAAATATTTTTCAAAGCTTTCTCTATAGTTTTGATCAATGAGGTCAAGGGAAGGTAAATTATCATTATCTTCCAATGGCTTTTTCTTGCTTGAATTTTTTTCAGCTTTTAAACGATAGCCACCGAAGTAGCAGAAGCCCAGGAAAGCACAGGTCACAAATACAAGTAAATAGCGCTTTTTGGCTTGCATTTTTAATACAAGTGTAGTACACGTTTAAAAGTTCTAAACATTTTTCTTCGAAGAAAACCACCATAACTGTCCCAGGATATGCATTGTATGTGATTTCTTGATTGGATACTTGGGTTACCATCAAGATTGAGCCACAAATCTGATTGACATCATCTCCGTACTAATACTGAAACAAAGCACAATATTTATTATTTTCAAGATAAAAGAAATATATTAAAAATAACAATCAAAAATTTTTAGCAATAAAAAAAATTTTAAATTATGATTGCACTTCTTTAATAGGTATTAAGTATTCACATATTCAGTAGAGCCACAAATGCTTCAGCACATACACATACATGTATGTATATATATATATATATAGCTTTGTTTAATGAGTAATCACTAGAAAAATTCTTAGCATTAATGATACGTCATAGTAATTTCTTGAAACTATTAGTACTATCAAGTGAGTTTTCGTAACTGTTATTAAGTTTGCAATCGATATAAAAATATAATGTTATTTTTAGAAAATTTATCAATGTATATTGTGAGATAATAAAGAAAAAATAATTTTAATAAAAATGCATTAGATTTCATTTCAACCATCATGTATAGAAAGTTTTATAAAAGGTTACATCTTTGCATACTCTTACAAATTATGAAATAGCAAAAAAACATAAATTATGTTTGATAGAGAGCATGCTGATGCACTAAATTATGATAAAAGATTGTTGCAGCATCTGCGCAATAAAGTAATTGCTTTAGCACTTGAACACGTACCACCTACTGACCTTCTTATGGATAGCTCTAATGATCTTGAATTCTGTTTCCACTATTACTGGTCTTATTAAATTTGTAATCATGATAGGTCAGCAATTGGCTTATAGTCAATTGTAAGTGCATTTACCTTGATAAACATGTACCTACCTCAATCTAATCACTATTCATCAACAGTTAATAAAGTATAATTTATGATATAAATATTATATGTAGGAAGTTTGAAAACTAGTTAACAAAATATTAAAATTACTTATAAAGACACAATAAATAAATATATAAATTATACATAAATTTTAAATAATGTAATTTTTATTTGAAAATTAAAATCTTTTGCTGTGCATACTGTTCAAGAGGTGTAGAAAATACAAGACAAAGAAAGATGCCAAATCATAAATGTAAATTGCAGCACAAGAAAGCAAACTAAAAATAATTGTTTTGGCTGAGAAGAAATATTGAATGTAATTGATGAGTGATATGTGCAGAATGGGGAAAACCTAATAAAGCAAAACATTTTTATAGATTTTTCAGCATAAAGTGTATAAAGGCAGAGTACCAAAAATAGACTGTATTATCCAGTATATGAGAGAGTTCAAGGTGAGGCAAAAAGCGCGTGGTTTGGATGCGGAAAAAGCACGCTCCAAAGGAAAAAATGCATGGATGGGACTGTGGAAGCACACGTACCTCTCATTCTACTCCAGTCAGCTCAAGAAGATGCGTCCGGTCTTACGTTAAACAGGTATGACTCGCACGCACTCGCACTTGTATAAATTATGCAAATTACAGGTAGAACGTCGACGAAAGCCGGAGACAGAGAGAGAGGGCTTGAGAGTGACACGCTGCACGCTGAATAAGTATCGAGAGGCTAGCTGAATCCCAAGCGCGGGCAGCTGCTGTCCAGCAGCGAACCACGGCGGTGGCTTCGTGGCCACGTCCTCCTCCGCCTCCTCGTCCTCCTCCCCCGCTAGCGGCGATGACTCGGAGCGGCGGCGCCCACGGCGCGGATCGGCCTCGCTGTTCCTCTTCCTCGCGGCCGCTCCGCACCCGGCTACCATAATTCCTCCGCCGTCCTCTCGAGCGCAGGCTGTGTGCTACGCTTTTAGGTTAGTTCCGGACAGCGCGGGTGGAGCGAGGACGAGATCTCGCCCGTCGGCATTGCACTGGCACTGACACTGCTGCTGTTGCTGCTGCGCCGCGTGTTATTGTCGTAGTAGTGGCGGCCGCGGCGCGCAATCCTGACGATGACGATCGGTCTGCGGTGCTGCTGCTGCGACGCCTCCCGCAATAACATAATCACGGCCTTTTTTAGATCATCGCTCTCTTCCCCGCTCCCTCGCTCATGATCGTGTTCTCCGCCTCTCCTCTCATCCGCTCCGCTCCTCACTACTCCTCTCCCTATAGCTGATGCGAGGGACACACGCCGACGATAATGTACTCGCGCTCTTCACTGTGCGCTCTCCTCCCTTTTTCTTCTCTCCCTCGCTCCCCCTCGCCTCCACGCCTCTGCATACACATACGCGTCACACATGCACAAGAGCCCGCGGGTGACACTCCTATATAGTCCTATACTATGTTACTCAACGCTTTTTCTCTCCCTCTCTCACTCTCGTCGCTCTCGAGGCACTATACTTCAGGGACGCAAGAGGGTTCGGCCAGCCGTGGCGTGCAGTGCGTGGTGCGTCGTTTTTTTTGGGAGAGCCGCGCACGCACGCACGCGTGTTGAAGAGGAAGGTAGGTATAAACTATGTACGTGCGCGAATTGTTTTCTCCCGCTCACCCTCGCTCTTTTACTTATCCCATAGGTATTTTTGTACTTGTATGTACTATGTACCACACTTCTGTTGAGCTGCGCACGTGTGTGTACTGTGTATATAGGTACACTATACAGTCTGCGCGCGCACATCATTGGAGTTGAGGCTCGCCAGTCGCCACTCGGCAGCGCCGTGCCCGTGCCCGTCTCGATGAGATCGTGCGTACTCGCAAAGAGTCGAAAGGGCCGATGATGATGGTAGCTTTTGCTTGTGGGAACAATTTTCGCGCAAATGGGCGCGTGAGTACTTATGCTTTACTTTGTAGACGCGAACGTGTTCAATGGGGGGCGAATTGTCGTGGGCGGTAAGTTCGTGGGTTCGATCGCGGTTGCCGTACTACAAGACTACAACTTATATAGTTATTCCAGTGGAATTTCAATGAACAGAAGATTCATTTTTTGTACGAATTTGATTTTGAAATTTATAAACCCTGCTTATTTGTCAACGTACATCTACATGTCTGGAATAAAAAGTGCAAGTATTCTATATATGTCGACCTTGGCTATAGGGTCGATTTGGTACTATAGTATTTTGACCGATTCATGAAGATATATATTGAAAAGGCAATGACTTTAAAAGTCAATGACTCCAAAATGATATCTGATAATTGATATCTGATTGTTCTTTATCGATAAAACATGCGATATATTACTGTGTATCACTATAGATTTTATGACTATAGACATAAAACGTTTTTAAAACGTGCTTTGAAACGCTGTAACGTTTTTAAAAACATTTTAAACACGTTCTTAAAACGTGGATAATGTCCGCTATTTTAAGCACTTGCACGTTTTTAAAAAATTTTAAGAACGTCTAAAAATGTCTTTAAAAGATTTTAAAACGTTTATTTGATGTAGCTAATTCTAGTTTATATAGTTTTAGGAAACGTGGGAAAAACGCGTTTGTATATGACGTTGAGCAAACTTGCCAAACTGATCCTGGACCTTTGCAGTTACGTTTGAAAACACTTTAAAAAGTTTTTAAAACGTTTATTAAGACATTGTGTTAATAAAAAAAGAAATTGAAAATTAGAGCATCAAACGTCGATCACCGCCTCCCACTTTTATTCCCTGACTTTGACTTATAACCTGAACCAAACATTTTTACTCATGTATGTCGTGCGCCACCTAATCATCATATAGTTGTATTATGAAATACGTTTCGAAAAATTTATTACGTTTTTAAAACGTTTTTTCACCACACGGCGCGTACTGCACGCCCTGCGGGCGAAAAACAGCCCACGCATTTTACGCTCCTCGTGGAGAAAATTAGTATATATGCATCACGGGAGAAAGTAAAGAATCCCTCAGATCGAATATTTGTCACCCTCGCCTTCGGCTCGGGCAACAATTATATGCGATTTGAGACATTCTTTACTTTTACTCCCTATAGGTGCATAATCTACTATAAAAACGAAAAAATTTATTTCAAACATACCATGTAGATTGAAACATGGTTTAAACGGGTTTAAAACATTCTACAAACGTCTTTAAAACGTTTGACCTTAAAACGTTTTAAAAACGTTTGACCTTAAAACGTTTTAAAAACGTGCGAATTCTATCCTATACGAAAAAGAGGCGGACTTGAAATTGTCACCTCTAATGATTGTGATTCGTCGATTTAAAATGCACATGTAAAATTTGATTGGCCCACAATACGGCGCGCGCATTGGCACTACTAGTCCTTTAAACATTACCCACGTTTTAAAAATGTTTTTCTAACTTTTTCAAAAACGTTACAACGAACAATTTTCAAAACCTGCAATGATACACCCACTTGTTTATAAATTCGTGTATGTTTTTTTTGAGTTAAACAAATAGTTGTCTCTTTGTAGGTTTTGAATATTTTTCAATTTGGATATCGTTTACTACCTATGAAATTTCACAAGGAATAAAATGAGCCCTTCCGATTTTGAATCGGATCAAAAACAAAAAAGATCATGATTAATAATTGAACTTTTTTTTAATTGTCGATATCTGCTTTCGCAATATTGAAATTTACTTTATAAATCATATTATTATGTGATATCGTTTTTTACATTATACCATGTGAATAAACGATTGTCATATAAAAGTACGTTTCTGTAGGAAATTTCGAGTCATATAATTTACGTCGAGTAATAATTAATAGTTCAAATTTTAATATTGAAAATAATCTAATGCTCGCAATTGATTTATAGTACACATTGTGCAACTAGGAAGGAAAGACGAATTTTTCGGGTGAGGATAATGATTGAGCACGAGTGGCTCACCGGTGCTCATATGACCATCCGAGTCAATTGCACCTTTTGCGCATGAAAGACAGATGGGGGATCATATAGACATATTGAGTCTTCATCTTTTACAAATAAAATAAATCGGTGAATTATGTTATGTTACTAACTATATTTTTATTAAATATTTGAATTACTTTATGACAATAATTATTTTTTATTATAATTTCTTGATTGTATGTTGTTTTGTGGTTTTTTATGTTATCTGTATTTAGGCATTTATAAGCAAAAATTAAAGATTAGAGTAACAAGAAGTTCTCTTCCTCCTGCCACAGCGTAAAAATAACACATTGTGCAACAAGGGGAGAAATTAAGTTATTTCTAGCGAAAGTGAGGTGTTCTGCACCAGTCGGAGTCGAGGACGCCGATGGTGCCTGAGACAGAGACGAGTACTGAAACCGCGACTGAAACCACTTCATCCGAGTCTGAAATAGCTTTTTCTCAATTCAAGCATTAAATGGGGCCTTTTTCCGTCTGCGTATTTTATGAAAGTGGTAAGAAATATTCATTTTCACCCTAAAACAGGTGAGAAATGAAAAACTGATAAGAAATATTCATTTCTGCCCTAAAAGAGGTGAGAAATGTCCATTTCTCACGTGAAAAAGGCTCTATTTCATGCCTGAGTTGAGAAATAGTATACATTGTGTAGCAAGGGAAGAAAAATGAGCTATTTCTAGGGAGGGTGAAGTGTTCCGCACGAGTCGGAGTCAAGGGCGCCGAAGGTGCTCGAGACAGAGACGATTGCTGAAAACACCTCAGCCGAGTCTGAAATAGTTCTTCTCCCGCATTACACACCGTATTTTTTTACGAAGGCATGGTCATGGCCTTTTTTTATGTGTGTGAGTCGGAAAGAGGATTGGGCATTTCGAGTCGTATACAACGCAGTTGAAAATCAAATTAATTTGACATGAATAATATACGCAATTAGCTATACAAGGGAGGCAGAAATTTCCATTTCTCATATGTTTTAGCGAGAGAAATGGCTATTTCGATCCTAAAACAGATGAGGAAATAGACATTTCCTAAGTTGAGAAATAGTATATTACGCACCTGCATGCGATCTGAGGCATTCTATTATATACTTTTATACCCTAAGTGTGTAATATATGTACTATTCCTCCCGACATACTCACTTGACACTCAAAATACTCGACTTCCATTCGTCTTTTTATGCAAGAATTGGATAAGTCTTTTCATACATTATAATATTATCAAGTTTTACAAATTAATGTATACTGAGTATATATTGGATGTAAAAAAATATATTTTTGATTAATTGTATTGTATTAATAACGTATAGCTAATTCCAAATTTATAAATCTTCATAATATTTCAATTGAAATGATACTTCCTTATTCACTGCATGTTATTTGCATCAATATTTTAATTATTAAAACTTACATGACCCAGATGCGATTCCTCTGAATGAATACATTTACAATAACGTCAGGAAATAAATAGACAATGTTAGTGCAGATTCCATTCTAAGATTTTTCATGTATGAATAAATTAAATATTCGTAAATTTCGTATAACTTTCTTTATTTCGAGTCATAATTATAATAATAGGTGCAACTAGTAGTAAAACATTAGACACGAGAGCGAAGTACAATGTAAAACTTATGGGGAATGGAGATTAACGGCAAGTATAAGGCAAAATTATTGTAATTATTTATTGTTCGCGTTCAAGTCGTCAAAATACATAATTTAAACAGTTTTTCCGCACAGACACATACGTATATGTACATATACATGCATAGAGACACGCGTTCGCTTACAAATCGATAAATTGAAAGTGCACACAATGTACACCTTTCCGTGATGATTTATCGCTCGCTCCGCCCTGTAACTTCTATTTCGGCTCGGTCGCATAAATAAATTACCGGACGAGCGGCACGCAATGATGTGTAACGCTGGGTTACCCAACCACAGGGCTGCTTTAATTACATATTTCAGAATCACGGATAGCCCGTGTAAGACACTTTCCACGGCGCGTAATCTCGAAAAGTTGCTTCGAACCGCAATGTAGGTGTGATGTAGCTCGCCGATGGCTACACGGGTGTGCGGGTGTGGTAGCGCGCGCAATCGGAGAAAAAAAGGACTAACGGGACACACGTGTGTCGACGGTGTGTCCGATTAGAATCAGTCCGCAGTCGCGCGCCAGTCGATAGAGCACGCGCGCGAATATGGTTCATTTATAATGCACAAAGCGAGATAAATAATCGTTAGGCCGTGCCGGCGCCGTCACACTAGTTCGCGCCCGTGGACGCTTAGTTTGTACCTCGGTGCTGAGCTAGCTCGTCAAGTGATGTGAAGAATTGCAAAAGACCACGGTCGGCGAGGGACTTTTGACTTTTGATGGCGCATGCTACAGTGCGTCGGCTTCTTCTGACGTTGCGTTACGCGAATCTTGCTCAGATTTGCTGTGTTGCAGTATGTTTTCGTACAAGGGTGAAATGATCGAGTGGAATCTGGTCGACATTTAGGGCGGGTCGCAGAGACTACAAAGAATGAAACTGAAGGCCGACGATAGGATTTCGAGAGAGCCGCGCAAAGAGCAACAGCAGCCGCATCAGCAGCACAAAATTTGGCATGTCTTGGTCCAGGTATATCGGGAATTCGCTACCGAGTCGACCGTGCATGGCATTAAGTACACGACGCAGGCGAAAACAACGATAGAAAGGTTCGATACGATGCACTTTACCCGAGCTCATTAATTATTAGCTACATATCTGACTTTTTTTTATTCATATATCACATGCTTTTTTATTTCCGTTCTAGCATTTCTTTAATGCACGCGATCGATCGTTTTATCAATAGCAGTAATATATATTTTCGAACATTTTTGCTTAAAATAATTAAATCAATGATTAGTGCGTCTGTTGTGTTGGATACTTATATATAAGAGTCTGCTCGAGTGTTCTACTTACCTTCAGATCAAAGATTCAGTTCATTACACTTTGGCATATCTTATATACACATGCGGGAATAATATTCAAAACATTAAGCGTAAGCGCCAAAAAGTGAGCGTATATAATATGGATGCTCAGATAGTGCTGTTAAAGCTATAATATGAATCCAAAGGCTTCAAAAGCCCTATAATAAAAGGAATTTTTTTTAATACTTAATTTGAAAATTTTTACAAATTAAATAATGTATATTCAAAACGGAAAGTTATTTTTTTAAATGTCTGCTTTTCGATTTTCTTAGAGAATGAAAGTCTAATATTGCAGCTTTAAAATCATATCCAAATAAAGTTTAAACTGGTTCGTTGGCCCCAAGATAGTTCACATATAGCTTTCTTCGTAAACACAAATAAGTCTTCTAAAAGATACAAATTTGCTTGGAGAGACAATTAATTAAAGTTTAAGCTCATTAAAATTTCAATACAATTAGGTAAAAAATAATAGTACTCTCATATAAAGAGTCTAAGGAAATCGTTATTTTTTAATATTAGTATTTGAAGAGACATTCAACAAAAAGTCTTATACTTTTTTACTATGGGAAATAAAAAAAAAATCTGTGTATAGTATTTAGTACATATGCGGAGGGCCTGGAGTTTACGTTTTCCCATAAATAAACTTTATAAATTAATTTGTTAAATATAATGAAATTGGCTGTATATAGGGATGTCAGAGACGTGCCATTACAGGTACCCATTTTTCTCGTTATTCTAATTCAATCTTATTTATAGTTTTTCTTAACGATTTCAATTGCATTTTATATACAAAAATAGAAAATAGTAATAATGAAAAAGATAATTAATAAACATTAGTAAATGAAAATATATAGCACTATTTCGTGTTCAAATTTTCATCGATCAATTATCTTTGTTATTATCTATTGTTCATACTTATTCTGAATCACATACAATAATTAAAATCGTTAAGAATATTATAAATTGCATTAGAATAACGAAAAATACGATGTAGGCACCTGTAATAATGATATGGTTCTAACACCTTAAATCCTTATTAGTATAGCAAAACCTTTTTTTTTCAAATACTTTAAATTTTGTCAACTACTCAAGTTGATTCTTGTAGGTGTTTGGATATTATATATCGATTTAAAAGAACAATTTTGCTCATAATATATTGCAAAAATAATATTTCATGTTTTTTAGATTACTTTGGTTAATTGTTGTTGTCATCTCACTAGTTTCTGCTGGTGAATTAGCTAATAAATTTTACGAAAGACACGAGTCGGCGAATATGCGAACGACTGTAGTGACAAATCAATTTCCTTCGTTGAAGCTTGCTATACCAGCTGTAACATTTTGCCAAGGGAATTTGGTCTCCGTTGAGCGATTACAGCCTTTTCTAGATATGCGAAAACGATTGTAAGTATATTTGCAGATTCATAAATAATAATTAATCTTAAATAATTAATGTTCACAAAGGCGAACAGGTTTTTCTTTTTGATAAAGTCAAAATTAATAATTTATACAGCATTTTATAGTGTTATTATAATTATTTATTCAACACTGTTTTAGCTTTTGTACGTTAATTGGTTCTATTAATTTTTATATCATCTCCAAAATAATTACCCTTCTAATTTTTATGTTTATTCAATAAACAAACCATCTTAAACATTGGTCTGAATCAGTATCCAATATCCGACGCATACAGTGCATTTGGTATATAATAGTGAGGTAGGTGCACAAAACTATTAAAGCCCACATTATGTAGATAATCCTAGAAAGCTGTAATGAATCTTAAAAAACCGCTGCCAATTCATTGGCACGTAGCTTCCTCAAAATAATTTATTGATTCCTTTTATTAAATTAAAA
>UXGD01003631.1:0-19672 GCA_900474315.1 Torymus auratus
AATACTACAGCGTTTTACTGTAGTAGTTGTGTAGTAACTTACTACTGAAGTATTAATACAGCATTTGTGTAGTAATAGCTACAGTGTACTTTCGTAAGGGAAGTACAATTGCATATGCAACATTTTTAACTATTCTTAATTCTTAATTTTCTTATAATTTTTTAATATATTATTTGCAAACGAAATAGGATGTATTAGCATCTTGTTAGTAATAACTTCTCGCAATTTTGTGAAATGTGATTTTTCTATCAACGTGTACCTATAAAAGGGATCCTTATATGCATTCAAAACGAAAAGCTACACTCCATAATTCACAGCAAATGAGCCAAATCACCTTCTAAATTTTCATTACGCAGCACCGACCAATTTAATTAAACCGGTTTTTAATCCTCTGCTGCTATCTCTCATTCGGGATATTTCATTGTCTTCCAGGCCTTAATAAATAATAAATCTCTCTAATAAGCGGGCAAAAAGACCGGGGGGTGGGCAACGTCACCTGACAAACCGCATCTCATTTTTTATTAAGGAGCAATTCATATACGAACGCGGGCGCGCGCGTACCACAAGATAAAACTCGCCGAAGCCGCCCGAACAGGAGACGCTTTCCCTCTATTTCATACAGCAAAAGTGAGAGACCGACGGCGAAAAAAGTGATTATACAGAGATTTCCCTCATGTACACCTGAACGGCGCAGCAAAGAGTCGTATTTTGCTACTAACCGAGTACATTTCGCAGTCAGATTCTTTTTGCCTTTGCTTTCTTGTCTATTTATCCCAGCTTCGTTGTTTTCCCCTCCCTCTCATTCTCCCCCACACGTTACTCTTAATTTTCCCTAGCGTAACTATGCTTCCTGCATCTGTCTCTTTAGCTCTGCAGGCGTTTTTTTTGCCGAGGGGTCTAATAAATTCGAGCTTATGCAGAAATGCTTATGAAGAAGTTTATTGAGGTAGCGGTACACAGATAGTATATGCCTGCATACGAGTTTTTTGTCCGTTGAGAGAAAGAGAGCGAGAGAACGAGTGTGGGAAGGGGGCAACTGAAAAACGCTGTGATAAAATGTTATTGGGAGGAAGAGAAATATAGAAAATTGAATTTTCGCGTGTACGAAATTGAATTTGGGTAACTGCGGAATGGCATAATTTTTAATGGACCTTCAAGGGAAAAAATTAATTAGAAAATTTGCTGGAATTTATGATGCTTTTTCATGTAATGAAGCTCTAAAGGTAATATGTTAAGACTGTGCTGTGTCAAATAATTTATTCTCCAGTTGGTAAATTACGAAAATGTAATTTTGTAATTTTAATACAAATAATTCAAATATAGATAAACAATAATATTATAAATCGTGGTTTTCACACTGTCAGCTGTCTACTTTCCGTATTTGTGCTTCTAATCAGAAGTGTATACATAATTGCTAAAGTTTTGGAGAATGCATTTTATTTTTTTCATATACACACCAAATGCATAATATGCTCTGTCTAACTAAATAAATCACGTATGTTATCAGTTTCATAGACCAAGGTCTAACGAAACACCAAATTAATTCGAAAATCACAGAAAACTCCATCCAAATACAAGCTAACCAGGCACGTAGTCTGCAAACTTTTTTCATCTGCAATCAAACCGTTGCGCATCAGCGCGTCGGATCTCCTAATGTTCGCCTGTCAACAAACTTGCGGAAAACTGCCGATGAGAATAGGAGTCGGGCGTTAATGTGGAAACAGGAATGGTGTCAGGGCGTCAGCTATGACATCGCGCGGCGAAGAAACGGAATCCCAGCGGGCCGAGAGAGAGGGACGCGAGCGAGGATTGGATTAAAACTCGAAATCGAGTTGCAGTCTCTCTCTCTCCCTTTCGCTCGGCCGCGTAATACGGAAAGAAGAAGACGCAGTCGCCAAATTTACTTTACGAAAACTTTCCATATCCCTCCAAACATCCTCCTTCCTCTACACACAGACACACTTATGTACACACCAACATTCACGCGAAGAGAATGAGAGGGAGGGTATACATACATACTTACCGCGAGGGACGTATACACGTAGTAGCCTTTTTTCCGGACGCGAACTTTTCCGCCTTTTCTCTCCCTCTCTCGCGCGCTTCCTCTCTCGTCGGGTGCAATTCGCGCGCTGTGCAGCGCCGATAGCTCGGACACCGACGGGAATCGTGTCTGAAAAGGCGCGAGGAAAAGAAACTTACCATCGCGCGAGCGCGAGGGAGGAAATGGCGCGCACGCGCACTTCTTGGCTCCATTCAATTTTATCTCCTGGCGCTATTTTCAACATCTTGATACTGATTTCTCGACAGTGAGTCCGGGGCGAAAGTTGAGGAATTTGTGTCTGCTGACACCTTTCGAGAACTTTTTCGTAGGTTTTTCGGTGATGGTGTGGAGAAAGGACAGTAGCGGAAAATGACGCGCGGTCTTTTAGAAATTGGACGAGAGTCTTACTGGTGATCTTATTGGAGAATCGTATATTGGAAAAGAAAGTCAAGTGTAAATGAATGGGTCATGTAGGAGATCAAAGGTTGAATGGCAATTGATAAGTTTTTTGTATTCTGATTGGTTGAATTAGATGATTTAATTGATATTTTACTTAAAAGATTTGCTCATTTGTTGTAAAATTGTTT
Source organism: Torymus auratus (assembly GCA_900474315.1). Taxonomy (NCBI): domain Eukaryota; kingdom Metazoa; phylum Arthropoda; class Insecta; order Hymenoptera; family Torymidae; genus Torymus; species Torymus auratus. The sequence goes on from UXGD01003631.1 coordinate 2,629, forward strand.
GCATAAAATGCTGAAAACATATCCAAAAGCTGCATTAACTAGGGCTGCGCGATATAGCAAGATTAATCTTAATATTGTGTGGTCTTGCCTCAATATTCAAGATAATAATCGATATAATATTTAGATACAGTTTTTGACACAAAATCAAGGTTACGGTGTCAAGAATGTAAAGAATCTTGTCTTGTCTTGAAAATAACTTAACATTTTCGATTATTTAAAAAATTCTTAAACCCGAAGTTTCAATAAAAAAGAAGCTGTTCTGCAGTCACGCAGACTTTTTTTAATAATCCACTCTTTTACTGTCTCAGATCTGTGTATCTCTTTTTTGTGCACAGGCCTCGCGTTCGCGGAGCTCAAGAATCTTTCAAATAATTGCCTCGACTTGAATTGTAAGTATAGTTGCATGTCTGCGTGACTTCCTCTTCTACACGGACCTCGCGCCCTCGGACTCTTTGAGCTTAATTCTTTTTTAAATAGTCAACTTGCCTACTGTTTCGCGTCTATATAATTACTTGCTTTTTATCGCACGTCGGCGTAACTCCATTTTTACGTCGACCTCGAGTTTCCCGGGTAGTTGACACGGGTTGATGCACGTCTGCGTAACTCCATTATGATAAAGAATTTCAAGACAAGACAATAATATTTTTCATATCGATTGACAAGACCAAGACAAGAGAGAGATTTTCAAGAATTCACAAGAGCGAAACAATAATTACAGAAATATTGTATTGTCTTGCTCTCGTGCAGCCCTATTCTATTCACGTTTCACAATATCATTCTTGACGTTCTAAAGCAAGTAGTTAAAGTATAAAACCAACTAGCCAAATATATTCTTCATCTGGTTTTATTTATTTCTATAACAATATCATTTTATTCATCCAACAGCACAATTATTTCAACCCTTTTCCTCATTTATTAAAATAAATTTAAAACATCCATTTATCTCGGATTCCAAAGAGTAATTTCTAACATTTAAATAAAAGTATGAGATAATTGCACCTAACCATTTCGGGAGCCCGAAAGAATTCACTTTTAATCGCGCGTGGTCTGACAGGTAACTAAATTAACTCGGATCGCGCGTGTAGTTACACCGATGATTCGCTGCATTTTCCCCTTCCCTCTCTCTCTCTCCCCATTAATCTATTTGCCTCTATCTTCTTCGGTTTCTGCGTCTCGGGCGCCAACATCTGTTTCTCGGTCTGCTGTTGTGCAGACGTCAACGGCGGCGTCGGCCACGATCCAATTCTCTCTCTCTCTCTCTCTCTCTCTCTCTCTCTCTCTCTCTCTCTCTCGCTGTCCTTCTTCGTTCCCCTCTTTCTCCAGTAGCATATCCGCCTACTAGTACAGCGCGCGCAAGCGAGCCAAGAGAGTCACGAACTGTCTTACTCGCTACACCTCTTCCAGCTGCTGCACACGCCTCGGTTCTTTTCCCTTCTGATGCACTTTTTTCCTTGGACTTGCCTTTCTCTCCCTCTCTCTCTCTTTTTTTTCTCTCTCTCTCTCTCTGGGCTGTATTCCGCCTTGAATACTTATTTAAAATCATTGTTCTTTCTTTAGTTTCTCCTTACTGCTCGAAGTGAATTACTTTTCGGTGGATTGAATTTTAAGGTAATATAAGTTGATATTGTGGTAGCTCGAGTGCCAGCGTTTCTCAATTGTTATTTTTAAATAGAAATAGAAAATTTTCTGGCAATAAGAGCTATTATGCTTGAGAGTCGATTTTTCGAGCTTCAAATGAATTTGTAATACGAATTTAAAATGTAATTTTTAAATCTTTAACATGAAAAAGTATTTTTTGGTGACCGATGCTGTTTATTATTGATGGTAGATGAATAAAATAAGTCGAAAATTCAGGATTTTATACTTATGTTTACTATAGTTTCTTTAAGTTTCTTTTAGAGGCCATTTAATATTCAGTCTGAATGAAAAACACATAAGAAGCGGCTTCCTTGTATAGAAATTCATAACTCTCGTCTGACCGTATTCACGTTTACTCTACTTTTATTTGTTTCATCTCTATTAGTACCTTTTCATCATCAATATCATATTTTCATAGTTACATAGTATAAAACATGCATCATGGGTACCAAAAACCAAATTAAAGCTAATATAATTTACTTATAGATAACGTTAAACTACAGTCGACATGTTACTTATTCGTTTCAATTATAAAATTAATTAACCTAATCATCATTTATATTGTGAAATTAATCCGCACAACAAATACACAAGATTGTAGAATTCAACAAATCCCTAACTACTTCAACATATCAAGTTGGCTTGTACTTCAAGACACAACTCGGAAACTTATAATCATTTAAGTAAATAATCGAATCAATATTTCACGCAATTAATTTTCGCACAGCGCCAAAGCAAGTTTACCACACTCCCCCACCTATATAGCAGATAGCGCTCGCGCTAAATCTTATACCATCCCATTCAGTTTGCCGTTTAGATTGCGCACCCCTTCTTTCTCCCACTCTCCCATCTCTTGGCAGACTGAGAGTAAGAGAGAGAGTCGCTTGTTCTCGCGAGCACACGCGGCCACGAGAGAGAGCGAGAGAGAGGGAGAGTAGGAGGGAAACAGCGGTTTCCTCCAGACGCGTCGAGTTTGCCCTCGTAACTAACTATCGGCTAACCACCAGCAGCGCGAGAGGGACTTGGACCACCACACGCGGACTTTCCGAGTGCGAGAGATGGAAACCGAGAGACTACTGTCGGAGGATGCTACTACCGCTCTATGCGGTGGCCCACTATTACCCTCTCGGAAGACGACGTAGAAAGGGGGGGATCCCACCGTTCGATTCCCGTATCGCGAAGCTCACGGGATTTTAATGAGACGTCTATGTGTATATGTGTGAGTGGGGGCAAGTGGATCCTTGGATTGCAGGAATCGAGGTGACGTCCGACTGGGATTCGTCGGATGTGTATGAGAGCGAGGCACTCGCAATGGGAGTCTGTAAACTGTTCGTTGCCGCGAGAGAGTAGAGAGTTTTGGGAGCGTAATGGCCTGCGCGATTCCAATTTAAGATTCGAAACAACGATGACGCGAGCGACGGGGCTCCGTGATGAATTTTCTCGTGATGGCTGCGGTTGTGCTTGTAAGTAGTTTGCAAAGCAACTATTTTATTTCAAAATAATGTCGTTCTGGCAAGTGAACTGACAAGGTTTATGCTCTTTGAAAGTTTATTTGGTAAAAGTAGTATGATGTAGATCATTATTAAAATACTCGAATAATTAATCATTTTTATGACAAAATGTTTATAAATATACTATATAGATATCGTTATTTCATCTGTATAAAAATAAGACAAAATTTCAATCCTTGCCTAATTCACAAATTTCAAAGTAAAATTGATATACTATATGGATGAAGAATCGTGATGTTATCATGTTACAATATTAATGAATGTACAAAATCTCCTATTATTCGAATAATCGAATCTTCTATATAGAATATCAGTTCCCTCTGTCTCGATAATATATTTATTTAAAAAGCAACCTCAGAGTGGAACGATCGCGTTTGCATCATTAGACTAAATGGGCTGCGTGGTACACTGCAGTCGAAGGCTAACGAAGCTTTCAGCGAAACAATTTTCCGTCTCTTCTCGCTCGCCTTTTTGCTCTTTTTCCTTCAGATAGAATCTATGTCAATTTACCATTTTCTATTTGATTTTACTCCTCGATAACGATATCATAACTACTTTTTCGAGCAGTCGACTCTCTCTCTCTCTCTCTCTCTCTCTCTCTCTCTCTCTCTTTCTCCCTGTCAATATCGACGATTTTTCATTGATTCACTGATGCCCTCCAATCTGATGCTACTCGTCATTTTTCAATTATTTCGTTCACTGCTTTTCCGCGTACCGGTATTATAGCGCTCGGGAGATTAAAGAGATCAAAATTAATCCTTAGTTATCTCTTTATTGATTTGTTGTCAACTTTATATACATAATTTTCAATGATAACATTTTTATAGTTTTCCATTAGTAGAATATCTCGAAATAGTTTCAAATATCTCTAGAATCTTATAATAACATCTATTCTTGACAGTCGAATAAATCTTCAAATAATATAAATTGTTTCAATATAAATGTATTTGCCAAACTAAACAAGCATAGCAAAACTAGATACATCTGTTATCAGGATTACACAATCTGTACGCAATGCTAAAGTTATGAGATATAATATTTTCCATATGTGCGCAGACTGACCAACACCATTTGATAACAATCTCTTAAAATTGTTATACCAAATTGATATTCACTTCCATCCACATGAGTATACATGCACTCTGTTCTATATAAATGTACACCCATAAATTATTATTCGACGGAATCAGTATCGATGCGCCAATCGACGACTCCCCCACTATCATTGCAATTGCAAGGCCGCGCAATTCACATCGTACATTGCCAACGCCATTTGTCAAGCGCACTCTCCCAATCAGCGTTTCGAAAATCCTCGAAAAACCGATGGGATTCCAGCCAGCTCTCCTCTCTCTTCCTCTCTCACTCTTTCTCCCTCGGCAAGTGCAATCTCTCGAAGTTGGAGCGCACGACGTCGAATCATCCATTTAATTGAAAATGAATAGTCGAGAGGAAATCGGGTTTCTCATCGAGTACGCCGCGTTGTCGCCGTCCGCTTTCTCTTTCTCCAATCCTCACCCGGCGGGTAATACTCCCTAGCCTGGCGCAGCCCTACTCTCTTCTTATCAGACATCATAGAGACTCCCGCGCCGTCGCCTTTTTCCTAGCGGCAGTCTTATCTTTCCCTTGGGCGAATTTCTATTTGGCTGGAATTAGTAGGCAGGGGCTCGAGTAGATTTTTTTTTGTCCTGGTGATGGTAGTAGTGTAGGTCGACATTGATGGGAGGAATAATGAGAAATCACTTTGGTGGGACTATGTGACGATGTTGAATCGCGCTATCAAGTGGAAAATTACTATTAGGGAAAAGGAAATGTTATCGAAGTAAAAGTTATCTCTAAATCAATTCGTTGATTAGGTATATTTTGGTTTGTTGGAAAGTAACAAATTTGACGTTTTTGCGTATTTATTATTTTTCATTATTCAAATGCATGCGGACTGCACTGCAGTCGCGTATATAACTATCAAAGCAAAATGATAATATTTATGTGGTACCAAAAGCAGACGACGAATTTGTATGTTTAAAGCCAGGTCAATTCGATTTCACTCGGTAGGTTAAAAATGATAAATTTTGTTATGAAAGTATAATCAGCAAAACATAACTTTGGAAATGAATTGTAGAACGTTCTAACTTCAGGCTTTAGAGTAAATGATATAGAAGTTTGCAAAAGCTTGAAACTATTAAGCCAGGCTGAATACAGTTTTAATTATTTTGAAAATGTAATCATAATCTGACCACGTGCAGTCCGAGTAAAGGAGATCATCTGTTGATTCCAAATGTGACCATTAAAACTCTCGAAAAGTATATGTATATATAGCTTTTCTTGAAAGTATTGAGATTTCCCAGCAACATAATAAAGCTTATAACATATAATTTTCCTAGAAATTATTGATTTTTCAGAAGAATAATAAAGCTTATATAACGTTATTATTAAAGTATAAAATAATTTCTTAGTAAAAGAAGATACAAATATTAACAATATTTTCACAAAGAATGAATATTTATATGATGTCGTTATTATATCAATGTTTAATTACCATTATAACGATAAATTAATACATACAAATATTACACAAGGATTCATTTCATAAACAATATACTTTTAATATAAAAAAATGATACTTTAGTAGACAAAAATAAGCTAGTTTACGACTACTCAGACATAGCAAAGCTATTTTCAGATCATCATGCCATAAAATCTCACGAAAATCTTATAAGAATAAAAAACTTTTCGACCGACGCGCTGTTAAAACAAAAATGAAATTTTTGATTACTCTTTCCCGTACCGCGTACAAGCGAGCGCTCTTTAAAGAATTTTACGCCCTACTTTACGCACAAATCCGCCGACTAATCCAAGTTCATCCATCCTCCGCGTTTTTACCTTCGCTTTACGCTCGTCTAAAAACACACCAGCCACGAGCGAGCAACTTTCCTACCACCGTCCGGTAAAGGGCGTTCATAGCAGCGAGCAACAAATTAATGAATCATAACCAGCAGGCGCTTCAGCGACGGAAAAACGTGAGCGCGTCGCTTTGATCTTCCGTCCGGCTGCACCGGAGAGTGAAAACTCAAGAGTTCGGCTTTACAAAGGCGGAGTGTGGCTGCGCACTGCACAAAGCACGCTGGGATTCTCTCTCGGTGTAAGTTTCCCTCCCGGCGCAGCCCTGCTGGATTAGGCAGTTTCTCTCTCCGTCTCTCCAGCTACACGTACACACAGACGTATATACGTATACATAGATAGACACAACGGTGGCGGTGCAACGTAAATCTCGTAGATGGGATCCGGAGGCCGCCGCGTCTAATCCCCTATTAAGAGAGACGGCGCAAAAGAAGGGATCGATCTTCCCTCTCCCTGCCTGCCGCACTTCCTAATCCTTCATTTTGCTTTTAAGCCGACCCATCACGCGGCCGTAAACACACCGCGAGATTAGGCGTGTCTTTGAGGCGTCGGGATTTTAAGACGTCCATTGGTATGAATGATAACGCGGACACGCGCGCAGTAGATGAGGGGAAGAGGGCCAAGGCGATGTTACGGTTTGGTCTTTGGTTTTGCAGGTTCGCGGTATGCGCCCAGTGAGTTTAGGGTTAATTAAAGCCGGGGGATTTGCGTCGCGGGATTTGAATTGAAAAGGGTGCGCTACTCGCGCGCTCATGAATATTCGAACTGGAAACGATGAAGCTAAGATCGACACGTGCGTCATATTCTCATTTATATAATATGGCCAGGGTGTTGGAGTTTGATGGCTAGGATCGATTTTTTTTGGAAATGATGTCGTGGCATTTGAAAGTGATCAGTGGATAAGAGAATATTGATGAGTCATTTGTGTAAGTCTATATGCATAGTTGGTTGGATAACATCTATATAATTAAAACCAAGATACTGACTTTAGCTTATACTTTGTATTAAACAAGAATCAAGAACGAATAAAATTGTAGGTACGATAAAAGAGTGGAAAGTACGAAACAGTGAGATAATTAGACACATTATTGGCATACATTTTTTTCAAGTGTTTTTTATTGAAATTTGCATCAGATGCAATTTTTAATTCTTTGAATAACAAACAAGTAGTTTTTTATTTTTAAATTAATAGAGATTGATAAAAATCTTATCTTTAACACGTAAATACTCAATTAAATGTATTTATAAAACGCATTACTTGATTATTGAATAAGGGATAGTAAAATCGATAAGAAGAATGCTAATCTTCTCTGTGAAATGAGATTTCTGATTCGATTATTGCAAGTAGATAAAGTAAATGTTCGGTCAGCCGTTATACGATTCCATTGACTTCTTTACTATTTTATTATTCTTTAAAGATTTTTCCAGCACTATTCGCGAATCAAATACAAACATCGGATTAATGAAGAGTAAGAAAAATTTCACATATACATCTAAAGCTTTAAAGCTTTCAAATCATTGGACGAACTAATACGTGTCGATCACTTACATCGACTGCATTACGAACATAACAATTTCGACGACGTGCGCGCGCACGTATACACACACGCGACCCCTTGAACTTTTGGACCTCTCGGTCTTGGCCTCAATCGCCGGAATTGCATTTCGCAGATATACACATGCATAATCCAATCATCCGTTCGCAGCCAAGGAGATTCAATCTAAGACAATGAGGCGCCCGCGCGTGTGAGATGCACAAAGGCAGCCAGCCGGTCAGATAACCCGGGAGTAATGGGCGGCCGAGGTGTGTCGACTGGTCAATTGCTATCAATCATCGCGGACTGGCCCATTATTTGTTGCTATGTCGCCGAATCGATTGATTTGCGCGTTGTTGACATAGTCTAGATTGAAAAATACCGCTGCCAATTCATTGGAACATGGCTTCCCCAAATTTAGTTTACTGATTCCTTTAATTAATTTTGAATTCTAAAATTTAAAATTACTCCAAGAATTTATGACGCAATTCTAATTACTTCATTCATTATGATTAAAAAGTATATCAATTTTTACATTATGTATAAAATATGAATTAAATAACAGGTTTGATTTAATTATCAAATTATGTATTAAAAAGGAATAAAATAATTGATTATAATATTAAATTCAAAACCTTTTAAAATTACTAAATAACCTTTAGTTCAAATGATAGTTTATTTCTGAAATTTATAGATATAGTAATAATATGATCTTAATAAAATTTTACACAAATATTGTCAATATCGCATACAAAATTATCTAAAATCAAAGCTGATACCTATTAAGGCCGTTTAGAAAAAGTATTAAATGTTTCTAAAATAAACACAAACACATATACACACACGCACACACACACATACTCAGTATACGCTGATATTACACATACACACACGCGCGCGCACATGCACACGCATACACGTCTGTGCAATTCTACGGAATCTGGGGTCCAAAAAATAAAAAATAAATTTTTTGGGGCACACCTACCACACCACATGTTATTGGTTCTTTGGGTATTCCAGAATATGAGAAAAATGGTGAACACGCATTATCCGTTGCCAAACTTTTTTGCCGACCAAATTAATCTCGAATATTTTATCCGATTTTTTCCCTTCACATTAAACCTCTGCCATTTAGTCCAGGAACGTGCCACATAACTTTTCAAAAAAGATATTAAAACAAGAAAGAAAGAGCTTTAGTTTGTTTTCTTGGACAATCGAAAATGTATTCCATAGAATTGCACATCTATGCAGACATTTTCTAAAATCATGTGATTCAAACTTCTACACCTCGAATTTTACTATTACAAATCTTCTTCTAGGAGGAAGCAATTATCGACCTGTTGTATTGATGGTTTTGGTGCTATGTTGACGGTATAATGTAGCTATCGCTGTGTTGGATCTGATGGGTAAACATTGTATCATCACAAGCATCATCCACGGCAAAATGTATAAAATTGTAACTTTTTGATTTTCGTTTTTGACTAGTAGATTTTAAATAATCGCCACAAACCGTACCAATTGATAAGGATATCGTCAACACTATTTCAATACCTATAAAACTCTTCCCAATCACACGTAATTCTTGTCCATTCAGGACACCATTATTTCAAATTGCACTGAACACTCGCAACAGCACTCGTGCCAATCTAAATCCGCGATCTATCGCCACGTATAAGCATAATTCTTAGTTAGATCTGGTCGTTGCGTCAAAGTACGTCGATTTGTCGTACATATCGGCCAGCCAACACTTTCGCGCATGTGGCTCTTCGTACAGTAGGAAGGCTCTCGATGCAAGTGCGCCGTCGACGGAAATCGAGCGTGCAGCGATCGTCGTCTACTCGCCCGGCGCTGGCTCGGCATTGATAAGGCTATACGGGAGTGTGCCTGTACTACCTTCGGTATCCGGTAATTCTTCGAATAAGAGGTGTATAAATTTAGCTAGAAAGCTTTGATTACTTTGTTATTTGGATGATAGGGATATCACTAATATGTTATTTTTAAATTATGAAGTCAAGAATTATTGCCAATATCTCAATTTCATTTTATAATCAATTGCAGCTTCTACATGAGAATTTATATTTTTGGCATGCAATAAAGAAATTATCTTTTTACTTTAATTCTATCACAATAGTAAATGAGGGAGAATATATTTTCACGGAATAACGAGCCAAAACGATCGAGTTTTGGTAGCTCAAGGTGAAACTAACAGTAGAGTCATCACAATTTCTATTTCCTTTAATTATTACAAACATAGAATTTTTCGTAACAATTCTTCATTCCTGTACACTGAAACTACATACGTACAACGAGCGGCATTACAATGGACTTTTCAGATCCCGGGCTGCTCACACGAGTTCATCGCCTCCCTGACAAATGCAGTACACGTACTATATTTTTCTTGTGGATGACGTGCGCGAGACACTGACATACGCTCGTCCGATCCTCGAATTTCTTCTCTCTCTCTCATCGGGTAATACATCCTTAGAGAAGAGGCGGAGGTGGATGAAGCTTTTTACCCGACAGTCGAAAAACTTGTGCGAGAAAATGAACTCGCGCGTTCGGGCGTTATTTGGATTGTTTCGCAAGGAAATTCGCTGACTCGCCGTAAGTAACGCCTTCGTTTTTTTCCATCCACGTGACTCCCGGGTCTCCGCGAGAGCGACTTATATAGCCACGGTGAGAAGGACAAGAAGTTTTCTCGACAAGATAAATCGTGGTTTCATTTTTTCCGTTTATTTTTCAGGATAAATTCAAATTTTTATTTCTGGAATATGCAAGTTTAAATATATTTCTGCCTGGCTGAATTTGCGGTTGAAAGGTAAATACCATTCGTTAATCAATATTATTAGTTAACGTTTGCTTTTAAAGTCTCATCAAAAATTTAAATATCAAACACACTTTATTTGAACATGAATAATTCTTGAATATTAAAGTGCGATTTCCGTGGTAGATATAAAATTGCAGCCTAATATGCGTAATATCATCAATAAAAAGATAATTAATAAATTTTCTTATTGAAGGTTTTATTAAATATAGGGCTGAAATATTTTATAATTTATAAATTAATCGCATTATATACATTTTCATCTATAAAATATGAAAAGCGCACACGTTCACAAAGAATTTAATTGCATTTTAAAATCATTCACAGTAAGCACTCAATGAGTTTTAATAATTCTGTTTTTTGATTATAGATATTCCGAGGTTCTCTCTCTTTAGTGTAATGGAAGTTGGAACGAGCTGTTTCAAATATGAAAGCGTATGAATTCGTTACGAGCACGCGTGTACAAACGCTTGTTAAAACCATTTTCTCAAAATACCTCTCCATAAATATCTGAATCCCAATGTGGACGAATGTATATATTGAACGTGAAAATTGAACAAAATTTATATTATCAACGAGACATGATTAATGGAATATTTCGAACATGATAGATTGAGTAAGAATCTTTGTTATGCGTTAATTTGTTTCCAGGTATTAAAGTACATCTGTACGTATATAGGTATTACTTGATGTAAATCCAGTTTAATTTTATAGCGTTAATAAATGCGTTTATCGATTTTGTCAAATTATTAATGAAATGGAGTCGAATTACTTTGTACCTCGTAATTATGGTTCCAACGTAATATGAAATTCGTAATCATCTACATAATATAATGCAAACAATAAAAATCAATCAATTTTAAGAATCTATATTCATCGGCATGAATGAATTTCACTCGAATAGTTCTTATCAATCAGGGATTATCACCATCAGTGAATAATTTTATCTATCTAAGAAAAAATTTTTATTTCTTGATATCCACGAGTATTTTTAAACCTTTACACTTTGCTAGATTTATAAAGCCTTTTAATATTAGAATTTTAAATATAAGTCAGTACATTTGAATTATTATTCGATAGATTTGAAAATAGCATACGATAGCCTTGAGAAATTTTATACCGAAGCTTTCTAAAATTTACTTTCAACACAATCCATTCTCCTATCATTCCACACATTCTCATACAATATAGAAGTACACAGATAGACGGACGCTCTTCCGCAGGGACGAGAGAAAACACGTCGCGGGTCAATCAAATTTATTCCGGGATCTGGCTGAGAAGAACAACTCGATCATCCGATCGATTCTTCTCGCACACTCGCGCGGATTGGAAGATTTGCGCTTCCGTGATCGATCGGAAGCGAATAAACGAGCTCTACTATACAGTCTCTATATCTTGGATATCGCGAGTAATCAGCGCTGACGTAACATTAGCAGATTACCATGGCTTGGCCGGAATTCAAGCTCTCTTTCTCTTTCGCTCGACTCTTTTCGCGGGGAATTGCGTGCACGCGCGCGTCACTTTGGGTAAGGCGAAAATATTATCCGACGCTGCTGGCGAGTTGAATTTTCATTCTTCCTTGATTAAATCCGATCCAGATTTTACTTGCGTCATATTATACTGCGCCATTGTTAAATTTCCCACATACATTATATGCGTCGCACACATACATACATATACTTTTTTACTCTTTTCCTTGGGATAATGGTATGACTGTTTTCGCCCTCAATTTGGCTCTGAAAGCCGAGAAAGAGTCGGAATACATACATTTTGCGCGGCGGTGGCAGCAGCAGCAGCTGTTAAGCCGAGGGAGACAAAGTGGTGAAGTTGAAGTGAAAACCCAAGGTTTATGGTTCGCGGCGCATAAAACTTGGTGTCTTCCAGCGCCGGGGTGGGACGCGACTTTCGAGAGAGCGTAACTAATCGCGGGAGCAAGCAAGCGCGCGAGTGGATTCCAGGCCGCGGCGATGACGTTTTTCCTTCGTTTCCAGCGCTGAATGTAATTCTCCTTGGATCTCATCCAGATATTATTACATCTGATATTAAGGAATTTTAAGGGTCTTGGTATTATATTCTGCTTTTTGCAGTGATGCTGCGGATTTTTCATTTCGTTGAATTTGCTTGGTTTTGGAAGAACCGTGATAATTGTCATTTATGCGTAATGAGGTAGTAAGTATAATTGTCGAGGTAATCATGCTTTTACATTAAATGTGTTAGTAATTTAACACTTCAGCAAACAGAAAAAGGTCTTTACGTCCGACTTCCTGTATTTATGTCGGAGAATTCTCGTAGCACCATTATATTTTAATTGTAGTCATTTACACTACAAGTTAATATTCTTTTATTTTCAAGCCAAGTTGCTTGGAAATGTTGTTTCAACTAACGTACATTTTTAAATTAATTCTTGTGTATTTTTTCTAGAATAAATAGTTTGTCTTGGCAGTGGGCATTTCCTAAGAAATTTTTTGAAATAATAGTAAAAATTTTACTTTGAAGTATGATCGAAGTTATATATATACGCTTTTTAAATTGTTACGTGCGAAAGAACTACATTTTTTAAAATTATTTTTAGGATGAAACTGCATTAAATTAAAGTGAGTATTTCTCATTCGTAAAATGTATTAAAAAATAAATTGAGCGTTTTGTGTTACGAAAAAAATGCGTTGCGAATAATTCGTCAGTTCGATTAACTTTAATATGTGTAATAAGATATAATGTGTAACATTTCGGGTGACCATAATATCTGTTTGATTAAGAATATGATTCCTAACAATTAAACAATCCCCGACTCTTAAAATACTCAACAAAATCTCTTTCAAGAAGTATTTCATTCTATTTGTAAGACTTCTCACAAAGATCTCACCCTCACACCTCCATTCCCCATCATTCGATATCCCAGCTCTCGACTCGATATTCCGGGCGTTCCGGTAAACGGCAACAAATCGACCGCCCGCGCGGAGCGCCCAACTGCGGGCGTTTCCGGCCTGTACTCGCGCGCTCGACTTTTAGTAGCCTTTCAACCCCTCTCACTCTCTCTCTCTCTCTCTCTTTTTGTCTTGTTCGTACGCGGGGGCTCGAAACGATTGGCCAGCGACGACCGAGCGTTAAAAAGAAATGGCCCTCCGCTCGCCCTCATTAAATAGGCCATTGCGCGCTGGGCTTTATCTCTGGGGCAGGGGGGAGAGCCGTTATGTGTCCGAGCGTGAAACAGCCGCGCGCGGAGGAAAGTATGCAGAACGTGTGGAGTGATGAGATATCCCGAGAGAGGGTTGAGGTGGGTGTTCAATTTTACATTCTCAATATGGCGAATTTGTTGTTTGGTGCAATGGATGCTAAGGAAATTGGATGTGTATAAGATAGCGAGGAAATTTGAAAATTTGTAGGAGTTTGGATGGTGATTGGTTAGGTGAAACGTCTTTCAAAAAAGAGAAAGAAGAGTGTGAAAATAGAGACAAACGGTTTAAATTGAAACAAGAAAATACTGATATTTATTTTGACAAATAATCAATAATAAAGAAAAATGTTAGTTTATTCGTCGTGCATGATCTGTGGAAGGATAAATCATTAATTTGCATGATATAATTTTTTAATTCTCTGAACTTCTGAGTTATATTTTGTATATAGTAAAGACATATAGCTGTTAAGAGCCCACTGTCGTTGTAACTGACAAAATATATATTTTCTAGTAATAGCTTTAATTTAAGTTGCTGCGTAATATGTCAACATGTAAGTTTTAGTATAATAGCAGGATTCGCAGCTCATTACAGTAAAAGCGAAAATGTGCAGTTGGTGTTTAAGGTGAAAGTATACCTTGACATTTTGACGAAAATTACTCGTGAAGATAATTAACGTTGTTTTAAACTCTTAGCACTGTCAAATAATTAACTGTTATAACTTGGAGTGAAGTTTTCAATTAATTTGAATGAATATAAATGTCTTCATTACACAACACATTAAAAATAATTGGAAGACTATTTAAAAAACTAGTTGCACATACTTCTACTGCTTTACGTTATCCATCCAAATAGATGATAAGGGGAGAAAAACGTAGTATTATATAAAAATCTACCTCCGAAAGCCAATCCGTTTGTTCTCTTCTCCCCCGTCTCTATAACAAAAACTTTCTACCCCCCACCCGAATCTTCTTTTAATTATCTCCCACAGATTTCTTAACCGCGTCTCGTCGGCGCCCATAACCTTTCGACCGACTACTCCTATACTACTTCTACTACAACCCCTGCGGCTATACAACCCGTTAAACTCGTTCGGTTCGCGCGCACTCGAAGAAGTTGCCGTGCGCGGCGCAGCGCAGCGGCACGGCAAACTTCATAATCCTTTTACGCGCACTCGTGGCTTTGCAAACGTTTGGCCGCTTTTGTGAGAAGAGGCGCGTAGGCTCGCCGCGACAATGGTGAGCGGGAATTATGCGTAGAGATTGTGTTTGTACGGTGAAATGAGTGCGCACGCGCTGGTATGCCGCGGGGTTTTCAGAGTAAGATGAAGTATGTGTATGTGTGTGTGTGATGGTGAAGGTTGGGATGTTGATGATTTGATGTTTGATTTTTAATAGGGCAGCGGTAGGGGTATTCTTCTGTCAACGAATGGATGGATGTTTGTTGGGAGGTGAGAAAATTCTGTGGATTAAGGTTTGACGTCAAGTTTGATTGTATTATTAGTAATAGACATTTAAAGTTTATATGCATATACTTTCATGAGTTTGCACTTAATATAATAGGTATGTGTTTCTTAGTTTCGAGAAATTTAGTTACAAAGAGAGGATAGATAGTAATAATTACCTGCTTAGAGATTTACAAAACGATCGCCATTGATTCTTTGAAGAAATTTTTAAAATGCATTTAAACGAAATTTTATTATGGAGACCGTTTTACCGTTTTCTGAACATATCCAGAAATTTCTACTTATTTGTGAAGACTGCTATATGATACCTACTCACTATTCCATTTTAACGTTATGTTATTTCAACATATCATATTAAACAAAATGGTAACGCAGAGATTCTTATACCTTATTGTAACATGTAATTTATTTTATAACCTTTGCATATAACATTAACATATATCTAAATCATTTTTCTTTCACGTCAGACGTATAATCTTTAATACACATTATCTAATTTTTTGAATTACGGCACATCAGCTATAGAATTATGATCTTAGTTTTTTTTTCAATTCTGCTGTCAGTACATCACCATTATTTCCATACTCACCTACATTTCTCTACATTTCCTTATCAAACTTTTTTTGAAACTGTGCGTTTTTCCCGCACGTCTCATCTCCAGAGTCGAAACGCTCGAAACGGCCGCAATAAACCTCGTCTTCTCGCGCCGTATGTCCAACACAGGTACATTCACGCAACTGCCTCCACTTACACCTATGTTTATTCAGCGGCAGCCGCGCGTCAATTTTATAGACGCGCGCACTTGCCCGTCTTCGCGCTTAAATACCCGCGCACATCCGTGTAACCGGACCGAGGCCGACGCGCTTGCGCTCGCGTTAGCATATGTACGAGGAAATTTGCGAGCGCGCGTCTAGTCTTCCGCCATGCGCATGTATATGTATGCGTCGGGTCCATAGTTCTCGCCCGTACACTCATTCACACGCGTGTGTATATATATACGTAAGCACTCGCGTTTAGCAACTATATATCTTCGCATATCCACGTGCCCGTATATTTAACTATACACCTACGCATAATTTACACGTATACCTACAGAGATGCTTATAAGCGTACATATACGAATGCGAGAAATTCACAATTTTACGTATACCAGCGGTATAGGAACACATACTTTCAAGTACCGAGAAGCAGTCGAAGCTTTAAAAATCTCCTCTTCCCGATGTAAATTACGGGTTGGCGTCGTGTTTCCGGCGGAATCCCGAATGAACTCGTGTAATGTTTCGCGAAGGGCTTGAACGCTCGCGCGCGCGTCGAGCCGAGTACCATCGACGCTAATTGCCGCGAACGGCGAAATGGCGCGCGCGAGCGAGCGCAATCGTCTAGTACTGTATATATACAAGCCAGTAGCTGGCTAATTAACATAAAACCCGAAAGGATTAATGTCAAGAGGGGAGGGGCTGAGTGTTTGGGTTACGCAATCGGGTTCGTCTGGCGAACGAGTCGTGCTGGGGTTTATGGCACGGCCGTTTCTTTTTGGTTGTCTATACACTGGCTCGAAGAGTTGTTCCCGAAATATTAATATGCATATAACTGAGCTTGGAACAAATATGCAGTACCGACGGTTGGCCGGTTGTCGATAAGGGGGAATGTTAACTGAAGCGTGCGTAAACTATTTTTTAAAATTTATGAAAACAAGAAATTCAGAATGAGAAATGATTGCATTAACTATGCTGGAAAATTATTGAAATGATTTAATTTTTGTCACCAGTTGAAGAGAGTAGTTATGTTAAAAATGTTATGAAAAGAAACTTTTAATTGATTTAAATATGAATCGTTCATTACGACAGAGTGCAACGTGAGGTTTCAAAAAAGAAAATGTAATTTAAAAAATGTCAAGCTTTCGTTTTAGTTTTTTTAAAAATATTTTTTTTAACACATGCATGAAAAAAGCCCTTTTTCTGCGTAGAAAAGTGTATCGAAAATCGAACTTTTCGAGCGTTTGG
>UXGD01003632.1:0-19671 GCA_900474315.1 Torymus auratus
GGATTACAAAAAGTTTGGTAATTTTTACTGAAATTTTTGTAATTTTTACTGATTTTCGTCTCTCCGTGTAGCAAAATTCGTAAGAACAATGCTTTTCTTTGTTCTTTGTTATTATAATTGTCTTCATACTTATTTTAAAAATTGCCTACTATTTTTCTTACGTACACCTGCAGTTTAACCAATATTTTTGAATCTCTTCAGTTCCCATACAGCAGCTGCTGTCGCGTACTACCAATATATTCCCCAAACAACCCAGACATCAAATGTTGTCCTCTTTCCGGAAATCCCTTTCCCAGTCCAGCGTTTTAACGAGCCACCTCGGAGCTTAAAAATATGACACCGAAATTCCAGCAGTCCATCTTGGCCACCTATCCACCGCTGTCAGCCTCACAGACACAGCATCCTCCGGTGACCGTCGGCATCGCATTAGTCGTCGGCCACCCTCTCCGCGTCGAGGTGCCATTAGTTTCGGACGCTTGTCCAGTCTGGTACGTACCCGTGGCCGACAGCTCGACGACGACGGGCCTGGATACTCGTGAAATCCAATAGTATCTGATCCGCGATGCATCCATTAGTTGCCGCTTGCCCGTGTAATACATTACACGATGGAGGGGGGCTAGAGGTGAAGGAGAAGCGACGCCTCTTAATGTAATGCGAGAATCCTATACCTAAGGTGCCACTTTGAGCGCGCCGCAGCCGCGCGTAATCTTGATAATGGCCCGTAATGAGGACGACGAGAACCGAACTGACGCGCGCTAGAGAAAGCGGGGCTCCTCGCTGAGGAAAAGTCGATTCTTAAGGGGACGGGGAGTGAAGGTGAGGCGAGTCTGACACTTTGTTTGTCCCCCCAGCGTCTGGACGCCCACGCAGCGAACCCGTGCGGGGGGAGCTGCTTTTTGTCTTTCGGCGAAGGCGACATTGTACCAGCGTACGAGAACGAGCGTAACGCAATATACCTACCTACCTTCGACGTTTTCCCGGGTTTCGGTATTAGATGGTTGGCTGATTAATGTTGTTTGAGGCTCTTGGTCGAATATCGCAGGAGTATAGGATTGAACTTTTTTTATTTTTTATTAAACTTTATATATTATAGCTAATTAGAATATTTATTTTGAAGCTGTGGCTATAATTGTCAATCTTCTTTTTGTTGCAGATTTTTCTATTTGTACCACTTCACGTTCTACGCTTACCAATACCGCTTCAACGGACAGTACAGTAGCTTAGCGCTCGTTACGTCTTGGCTTTTCATTCAGGTAAGTTTATTTCGTTCTTATGAAACGAGCAACAATGATAGAGACTTAACTTTTATATGACGGAAATTGATTTTCGCATTTGTACATTACCATTCATATATGTCATAAAAGTTAGTTGCCATTTACCTCATAGTTTTGTACATGAAAATAATAGTTGAGGTTATCCCTTCGGAGATTTATCATTGAAATTATTATTAATTTCTACCCGCCCCGCCGTTTTTTGAACAATTATTTACGATTTCAATACATATATGTCTAGATAGATTGATACATTGATAATTTATTACAATTTTTTCTATATGATTAATGTTTCACAATTATCGTTTCTCTGCACTTTCATATTCAAGGATGATCATTAACTGCTATCACAGAAATATCGAAACTATAAAGATTTTAAAGCTACAATATAAGATAATGAAGATAATAGCATAATCAAACAATCGGCTCCTTTATTCTTACGTGCATACCGAGCAACCTCGTCTGGCGAACAATTCATCTCAATCAAACGCGCCATGCTACAGCCAGACGGAAGTGTCACGGATCCGTGTCCCAATTGTTTCGACTCATTTACGCCAGTCGTCGTTGTCGGAGGCCAGCGATTCAAGTCGATTATGGAACTGTCAGTCGCGTGGTCCTTCCCTGTATCTGTATGCAAACATTTGCAAGAGAGTGAGTTACATCGGAGAAAATCGCGCTAGATCCGACAGTTTATTCTCCGTTTAAGTAGTTGCACACCTCCTTCCCCGGTTGTGTTTCACTGTCAAATGCAGACGCGTGGACCGCGACAGGACTCGGTTCAGTTGTCTCTCTCTCCCTCTTTCTCTCTCTATCTCTCGTTTCGCTGGGGCTAGCGAGTTCTCACCATGAAAAATGGATTCTTCGTGGTCTTTTTTTTCTTCGTTATCAGTATGTTTGTGTAATATATAAGAGAAATAGTATTTCTGCTGCAGTACTATACCTAAGTATGTTTGAGATCGTGTTTCGTGTTTATTATTTTCAAATGTTTCTTATGACTCAAGCTTTAAACTCTTTTACTGTGTCAGGATTAAAGCATTGATACAAAATATATTATTTTTATTTTTAAATATTTAAGAAATCTTAATACGCTAAATTAATTACAAGCCGATATTGATTTATATAAAATATTATATATATTTTATAAAATATTAAATAAAGCTGTGCGTAATCGTTATATTAAAATAGGTACACAATGAGAGAAAAAAAAGTGGTGTCCACCGAAGAGTCCGGTACAGGGAACCGTATTACTTCGGTTTGGCATGTTTGGTTACTACCAAACTACCAAACGGCGGCTACTGCCACCGGACATACTCGGTAGTTATTAACGAGTTGTCTATAATGCTATTGTAATAACATATTTACGGATCTTCTGTTATTATTTGTTTATTGATTTTAAATGTTTATGTTCAATTTTTGATCTAATTAACAAAAGTACTCAAAAGTATAATAAGTGTAATCATTTTAGAGATAAAGAAAGATACAAGGTATAACTTTATGTTATTAAGATTTTAAGAGGTTATGTTTACTACAGACAGATTGGTGTAGTTCGGTTGTGGCTACCATAGTCTCTCGTGCAACGTACTGGATAGTGTCCGTTTGTTCGTAACTTGGCTTTGTCCGGTACTCTTAACTTTTTTTTCTCTCAGTGCAAGTAGAAAGAGAGAGTGAGAGGGGGGGAGGGACGAGGAAAAAAATATATACGGGTCTATTTGAACTTAGACTTACACTTGTGGTCGCTATAAAAAGCTAACTGGATAGTACAAGAGGTGCAAAAAATACTACTGACTTGTCTTGTGTCTATAACGTGACTGGTTCATTCTTAATATTTCAGGTAGCTAACATAATTTTTTTTTACGAAAGAAAGAGAGGATAGCGGGAAACACAGAAAATACCTTTCTTCTCTATGCATACCTGAGTAAGCCCTAATTACCTCAGGGTATGGTAGATATAGTTTACATATATTTATTGGATGAATTCGTTGGGCGCAAGAATTGGTTCATAAATTTTGCAAATATTTGAGGTTAAATTTTGTTGGTCTGTAGCTTTAGTTATTCTGGAACAACGATAGAAGTAAAAAGTCTCTGCCAACTTATGTGCACGTGATGGGGGGATCTCAAAATCTATTAGACCAATTTTGATCGGATTGGGTTTATTCTTTTTATTTTGGATTTACACTGTTAGAAATAATATTCATATATTGTCATATTTGATTTTCAAATATGTTATAGCCAGTGATTTTTAAAATTTTTCATATTTTATTATTCCATTTCTTACACTTTGAAGCTAGCTTTGTTGAGATATTACAAGTTATTCGTGATAAACTGATTTTTCGAAAATAGCTTACATCTCAAAATAACCAAATATCGTAATATTTTTAGTTTTTATACGAATAAAAAAAAAATGACAAAACGTCAATACATTTTTTGTGAATCTTGCTTTCTCGAAGAGAAAGATTCATCACGGTAAAAAAAATCTTTACATTAATGCTATTAATTTAATTCATCACTTCTTTATTTGTATTTTACATACAAGTTTTATTGCTTACTAGCAAAATTCAAACGCGCTCCGCGCGTACTATTCTGTTTTTGAAGTTAGGAATGCTATTTTTCAATATGATATAGTTTTAATTAGTTTAAATGATAAGATAATTAGATACATTTTTTAAGCAAAAGATCAAATGTTTTTAAGAAAGCCTCGTGCGAATGAAGTTTCAATAAAATTTTGTCTTTTTTATTTCATGAAAGAACTATCGTGATATAATTTTTTACACTAAAAGAAACTCATATTCGATTCCCAGAAGTAAAAATGTTAACATCTCTAAGGCAAGCAATTTCATTAGTAGTTTTTAGAGATAACGAATTCAAAGAGAATTAAAATTAAAAATTTTTCTACCTCGTATTTTATTTGCCACTTCAACATGCCTCTACGAATTCCCACAACATTTTTATAATCATTTAGAACGCATTATTTGCCAACTTAATTCTGAGAGAATTTCCATGAATTCCAGACTAATTATTTTCCCTCTAATTCCGCAGTGTTTGTTCCTCATTAACCATTTCAAGATAAACTTACTTTTTAGGTTATGTAAACTTTTATTAGTGGCATTTAGATAAAACTTGTGGACTATTAAGAACATAAAAATTGCATTAATTAAACCACCGATAAAATTCCCAATCCAGCCCTAAAATCAATTATTTCCAATAAGTATTTCCTAGAGAGCTCTGAAAATACCGCACTTTATACTCAGCGTCGGCGGTGACGCACCCGCGCGCATCATTGCGCTCCAATCATGGTGTTTCCGTTACATTGCCGTCATAATAGACCTCGACGGTGCGCGCGATCGCGATCGAGCCCATCGAAATATTCGGGGGGACGAGGGACGCGATAATCATCGGCTGAGCTCGTTGATTGCGCTGCTATCAAAATCAAAATGCCGGCGCGGTCGCCCGAGGCGTTCGCGAATCTTCCTACGTGCAGGCTATATTATTAGCTGGCGCTTAACGACCGTCAGTTACCCGTGTATCAGTCGTCCGTTTTTCGAGATGGGATGGACGGTTTATAAATCTGTCTGCCAAAAAATGTTAGTTAAAATTAAATACGTTTTGGCGTGGAATGGATTTAATCATTAATGGGATGCGTGGAGCGTGTAGTAGTATAACGTTTTAATGCTTCGGGGAAATTGAATGAAACTCGCGATACTGATGGGATTTTCGAGAATCAAATTTTTGTTCGAGTACGCTTGGATTTCGTAACTAAACTAATCGTACAGGTCACGGCACACAGTTGTGCGAGTATGGATTTTTCAACTTTTTTTTCGTCATGTCTATTTAGCTAACCTGCAATTTCATGATAAACGTAGAAAATCATTGTTACCAACACCATGATATGAAATTTGCAAAAAGATATACCTCATGCTGATCTTTCATAAGAGCTATGTCAGTATACCAATACTCGTTTGACTAATAAATTTGATACATAGGTATTTAATTTTTATTAAAAAAAATAAAAATAAAATTGCTTCACATCTATAGGAATATTTGTATATTTTTAAATTCAAGACGGAAACGCGTATTATCTTTAAATTAAAGTGCACATTTAATTCAAAATACAAATATTGTACGTAATAAAATAATTTTTCTTTCGACGATTATCCGTAAAAATACATTTTTCTCATCCGCACATTTTCATGATTATATTATAAATCAACGCGTTAAAACGTCTTCGTGACTTATCTCGTCGCGTCCACAGCATATATCGAAAATCGAAAAAACATTTGTAAGAGCCTCAATAATAAAGCCCAACCGTCGACATTAAAATCTCATGTACCAAAAAATGGCGAAGCTTAAACGAGAACCCTTCCCCCTTCCAATTGCACATAAAATTTTCCGAAAAAGATTTGACCGCACACTCGTTCCATCTCCCTCGCGCCGCGCAGTAATTTTAATGACTCGGCTTTGTCCACCTCCACCGTACGATTACACACGGGCTCGATACATCGTTCGCGCGGCCGGAAAAGAGTCTCGAAATAGCGGACGCACGGCACGATCGATCCATCATCCGAT
Organism: Torymus auratus; assembly: GCA_900474315.1. Taxonomy (NCBI): domain Eukaryota; kingdom Metazoa; phylum Arthropoda; class Insecta; order Hymenoptera; family Torymidae; genus Torymus; species Torymus auratus. The sequence goes on from UXGD01003632.1 coordinate 5,834, forward strand.
TGTGTGACATGGGCGTACATCGCTGCTCTCGATTTTTCGCTCGCCTCCGTGTGTACAATGTTTTCGCTCGCGTTTGAAGAGGAAATGCCGAGCGAATGAAGTGCTGTTGCTAATTACGCGGTCACAGGGGCGCGCGCGCATACGCGCTGGCTGAAGGGTTTCGAGAGAATTGTTTGTTTTTGGCGATGGATTCTTGGCCCGGGGTTGTGCGCGCTTCAGAGATGTGTGTACTTGATGTTATGCTAACGATGCTGTTTTCCTAGTCTCCTGTGCTTATGACAATTAGAATCATTGGCTTTGGGCTCCGTTAGATATAATATTGTGAATTTAATGATATATAGTAGATAAAGTTTCAAGTCAATCAAATACCGCGTTTCTCTTGAATAATAATACAAAGCATAGTATTATTACTAAATATATCGTGTAGAATTTTGTTAAAAATCATGAATTCGTCAACAAAATAAGCGAAATTTATATCGATGAGACAATTGCTATTATCACGAATGCCCAATCAAAAACTTCCCATTGTCACTCTCCTCCCGCACCATATCATTCTCCCATCAACTGCATCATAGTCCAATATCTTCTACGCAATCTCCCTCTGTCACCCCTTATCTCTCATCACTTTTTCCCCTCCCTCCCCATACTCTATTAACTACTTCCGACGCGCTCGTCCACAGTGCCCCGTCATCGATGTATTCAACAGGCTGGAGCGGAAAAGAGTGCGAAGACATAGAACAAATTTGGCGAATTTCCATATAAATTCGCTAGCCGCTCGGCTCTATCGAGGCTAGGGGGAAAAATACGTACACGCGCGTCGAATCTCCGGGGCGCGACGGTGGCGGCCGCGCGCTCGTCCGACAAACTCGCAATCAAACTGTCCCCACTCCGCGCCTCGGCTCTCGCCCTTTTGCCGGCGCCCCAGAGAGAATGAGTGTGTGTGTGTGCGTGTGAGAGAGAGAGAGAGAGTCGATGACAACTATACGGGCGAGTTACCGTCGTGCGCGAATTTCAAGCGATGGTTGGCGATTTTACGATTTTAAAGTGTGTTACGAATGCATTAGTTGATCTTATCATGCTATGGATCACTGTTTTTTTACATGAAGGTTGGTTGTTCTACTGCTATCATGTGACTCTTTACCTAATTTGGCAGTCATAGAAAATATTGTAAGAGACACTTAAAGATTTTATAACTTTCTCAATGAGTAAAATCTGTAACTGGGGAGTTTTATGTAAGGTAATTCGAGGCCATACATCGAATTTTTCGACTCACATCTTCCCTCGGTTACCTTTATGAGAATTCTGAATAATTACATATAAGTAGCTAAAAACTGTGAAAATATGCTTATAAATTTTTTCAAAATTTTCCAAATCATTTTTACTTGTTTACAGAAGAATTACTCCGGAAATTTGAATTAAGTATACGTGTAAATATAAAATTGATTAATATGGTTCCCTTACTTTTAAGGAGACACTTATTTTTTGAGCTGAAAAAATGAACAGCGGTTTCAGCATTATGTTCATTGGACTTTCGGGACAAAGAGCAATTTTTCAAAATATCTAGGGGAATTGGGCGCCTACGGAGTAGTCTAAGTTAATAGCTAAAAGTGTCAGGATAATCATGCCAAAATAAACAGAAAATAGTCAGACAGAGCTTCAATTTAAGCATTGATTCTTTTAAAAATACTAAGTCCTCAGAAATTCTAACGATTTTATGGCTGATTTTGTGTTTACTTGTTGGTGATTATTTTAATTGTCAATACGTAGCTTCTAAAATTGTGAAAAGAACAAAAGTTTATAATATTGAGTATTTTTATAAAAGTATCTTCCAGAATATTATTTTTGATAAATTTTACTCTTTATACCATTATAATGTTTGTAGCACAGCTTTTCATAACTTATGAAATAAAATATTAAAGAATTTCTTTAATGTTCATGGTAATATGCAAAAGCTTGATTAAAACGAATTCTATACCGTGAATTTGCTTTTAAAATATATAATTTATGAAAGCTTACATTGCACCTAAATTATTTTGACAAAATATTTTCTCAAAGATATCACATTTCATTAAAAATCGTTCAAAAGCTGCTGAGTCCATTTTGATTAGGTTCATATTCCAAAAGAGAATTATTATACATCCATATACTTGAGCAAGAGATAAAATTTTCAAATTATTTTTTGAATTAAGTATATTGGATTATACTGAATACTGGATATGTTAAATACTGGTATAATGTTATAATAATAATGTTATAATAATAATGGTATAGTTTGAGGGAAAATACAAAATTACTTGAAATGCAAAAAAAAGAATTTATTTACAAATCAAAAATGCTTTATCTTCTTAAATATTGTAAAAAGTGAAAATTTTGAATTTTTCAATAAGATATTAACGTCTAACTAGTAAATTTTTAAGTTAAGATAATTATAAAATAGTTCCTTTCGTTAGGTTACACCAAATAAGATAACTTTTATCTATTATGATATTTATATTTACAAGGTTTGCGAGCCTATCTTATAAAATATAAATTGCAAACAGTTATAAGATTTGCTATATTATATTCCTGTTATCCGATTTTGTATTGAATTCCCAGATACTATAATCAACATGGAATTCCAAAGTACAATATCTCTACCAATAATAAAAATTCCTAAATTCTATGTGAACCAAATTTTTATTTCCGTAAACAAATAGAAAAACATACATATTTTGAAAACGGCAAATAGCAACTATTGGACGTAGTCTCTTTCTCATGCTGCTCTTCTGCCACGCCAGTAAATTGGCCAATCGTAATGCAATAAAAGTTTCCGGGCACAGGGTTCATTTTCCAGCCCTTGCTCCTGCCACCACCGCCGCCGTTGTTGGATCGAGCAAGTTTCTGCTAGCGGTTTAGCTTTCACCGCTAATTATCGACTCTCTGCGCGTATATAGGCGCACGAGCATTGCTACCGAAGCGAATCTAGTGAAACTGCGCGAATTATTGGCGAAACCAAGTGAAATTTTCAATTTTTGCGAAATCGAAAAACTTTGCAAGTTCACTTCGCCAGCTGATTTTATTATGGCTTCTTAGCCTTAGTTGGCTAATTAGCCTTTTTGCGTGGCTTTATTACAGTTTATTCTCCGTGCGTAATTACAGTTAACGATACAATAATGAGAACAATTGAGGGAATATTGTCAAAATTAGTTTTTTCTATAGAATCGCCTTGAATAAATATAAGATTAAAGCTGGAAATTACATTTATCCAATAACGTTGATAAACACTACAATAAGCCATTTTGATATAGAAAATGAAACACTTAAAATTCGAACAATACTTTATTTATTGCTTATAAAAATATTTCATATTTAAAATATATACTAATAAATCAATAAACCAAACAATCGAAACTTGTAGGTACCAGGTTATTGAAATAAATATCAAATAAAATTGATTCTACTGTAAAATTCGATATGTAAATATTGACGGACGAAATACATATTTCATCTAGCATGAAACTAACACGAGTTTAGAATTACACATGCCACTCGAAGAGTAGTCGGTTGGCGGACGAAAATTGGCCATGGCTGTGCATCGGATCATCCGCGTCCGGTTTCCACTCTCGCGCCACCACCGCGGTGTTGGCGTTCGATTTTAACGAGAAAAATGATCCTGCCCTACCTCTGCCAAGTGAACCCCTCGCCCTCTCAGGGGGAGCATTTCGCACATGTACGCGTACAAGCGCATTAGACGCGATTTCGCGTGTCCGTTGATTTGTCAAGCTTCTAATTTCTCTGCGCTCCCCTCTGACAATTTGATTTTGCAAGCTCAGATTTACCTCTATCGATGTGTGCCAGCGCAGTTCGAAAATCTTAGCTGCATTTAAGGTTTCCAGGAATTCTGATTTATACGAATACAAACTTGAAACCAAACAAAAACTGCTGCTAACTGAATTACCAGAATGCTTTCTCAAAGAGTATATCTTCAATATTTTTGACATTTTTTTATCCAACATTTAAACTAAAAATCACAGGTTTTAGTTGAACCAGTATTATAATTCGCGTTTCAATTAAAAAATTATAAAAGGTATGAAATATTGTAAAACTTACTTTATTTATACTTGCTTTTATTCTATATATGATTAATACAAATTGCTAAAGAAATTTTTCAATTCCTTAAAAAAGAATAATATTGTTCTAAGTTGATGAAATCATCAAATCTGTATTTTCGACTCAAAAATAACTTTAAAATAGTCTCAAAAGGCATGAATAGAGAGGGAATTAAGTGTATTTTAAGAATCTGTGTTTATATTATATTCATCTTTGAGATATAATACCGAAAAAGTTATTTATAATTTGTAAAATTAGTTAATGTTTCTAAAAAACCTACTTTTTCAAATCCGCATTTTTAAGACAAAAATAACTCGTGAGTAGTTTTAAAATACATAATTTAGAAGGAGATCAAGTGTACTTTAAGATTATTGGTCTTCATTTTGCATATCTTTCGAACAAATTAAAAAAAAAATATAATTTTTGAAAAAGAAAATTTTTTGCAAAATTGTTATTTTTTAAAAATAATACCTTAAAGTCATTTATTTGACTCCAAAATTTAATCAATTCTAAGTTAGACCCTACGTAAGGTGCATGCGAAAGTTCAGCTAATTCCGTCCATCGGTTTTTATACATACATACATACATACATACATAGGTACATACATATGTACATATATACATTTTTTTAAAACATATTATTCTGACTCAAAAACCTTAAAAATATCGAAATTCATCAAAATCTTTGATTCGAAAATTTTCACCGTTACAAAGTTTTCTCTTTGAGAAAGCAAAAGGAGATAAGACTAACTAGGAAAGGCTACGAACTCCGGATCGCGGATTCGGCTCAAACTTTCAGATATGTTTTTGCATGTAGAAATATGAAGAAAGCTGCAATATTAGACTCTAACGCTCAAAAAAACTAAAGTTCTGCGCCTTTTTAGCTTTATTTTGAAAAAAGTCTTACTGCTAAAGACAGAATTTTAATTTATAGTCTTATACAGGAAGTATCGCCAAAATATGTAAGATCTCAAATATCACCATATTTTTAACATGTATTATAGTCCTAGTATTAAATTCATCAAAATACGCTTCAAGCAAAAGCAAAGCCGACCCTCGGAATTACACAGCTCGTCGCACAATCAATTCAAGTTGTTCCAGTGGTGCAACCATTGGAAACCAAAAGATATTAGGAGGAAAATCCCTCGCATCTGCGCTACGATGCGGACACGCACACACTATGCGTGTGTATGTATGCGCGGCGTCGACCAACTTGTTATGCAATTTATGCACGCCCCCCTTCTTCCGAGTAAAAGTGAGCTGCATGCGTCGCCTATAAATCAGATGAGTTTCGACGTTTTCGTACAAATGTTTGCCGTAAGTTGAGTTGTTCAGCGTGTGTTGACTACTAGTCTTCGTTGACTTACCAGAAAGACGGTTCTAGTACAGAAGGTATCGACTTGTAATTAGCTTTTTGAAAGCTTTTACCTACAAGTATATATTTGTTACGTTATCCAACTTTTTATGATGCAAAAAAATGCACAATAGAGATATACACTCACCTTTATTTTATCAATAAGTAAAAGTTTTTTCAATAAATAAAATACTCACTTCATGGAACGATTTTTCCTCAGTCATATACAGAAATGTTTTAGATATTACCTTTTGCATTTGCATTTTAATAATTTGCTTTGGTCAATATTTAAAAACGTGTATGCTCCGCCTTCAAATTCTTCTGAAATATTTACTTTAAAATAATCAAGGTCATGAACTTGAGAAAAAATTAAATTTAAAGAATTTAATTGCAATTTTGTCGAAATGCATTAATTACTATTTCCGCTCCGGTTACTTTTCACGAGCAAATTAATTCAAATCTACACCAGCCAGTGTAGCGTGTATATATTGGTCGTCTAATTGTATCATCAAAAACAGCTACCACCCAAAACTGAGCATCGGCGAAAGTACCTTACTCATTAGTTTAATTGGAATCTCTAATTGGACACTGACAACCGAAAAAGAAATGCGGGTTGTAAATGCACACGCATGTACGAGAATGAGTCCAATGATTCACACCTGTATAACTAACGATGTAAATTGAAAAAATGTCAAATATTCAACTTTTTAATTTGCATCCAATTATTTTTAATAAACGCCCAGGAAAATTACATATTCAATAAAAAATTTAAGCCACTTTTACACATAGAAAAAGTGTAAGAATGTAAGTAGTATGAAATTAACTGTTTACTTACACTAATATTTGATCACTCCATATATTTATTAAAGTATAATACCTTTGAAAAAAATTGAATTTTTTCCATTTTAATATGTTTTCAAGCAGGAAATATATGTAAATATTTTACTGTTTTCTTCATAAGAATTTAATAACGCTTCTTGGAAATCTATCTTCCTATATTCATTGGTTCAATAATAATGCATGCAGGTAACTAAAACAAATGGAAAAAACAAATGAATATGACGAAAATCCTATACAAGAAAGAGATGGACTTGGGATTGCCACCTCTACTGATTGTGATTGGTCGATTTAAAATGGACATGTAAAATTTGATTGGCTCATGATACGGCGTGCGAAACGTGCATTGACACTACTAATGAAATTAAATATGATATTGATCTATTTTGATGTTCTTTATATATTTTCATATCCTCTTTTTGTAAAAGTCCAACAAGAAAGAAAGAACTCTTAAAGGACATACGTAGAACGGCGAAGTCGGAAGGAAAAATCGCGAAGCCATATTTCGGTTCTACTCTGCCCCACCTCCTCCATCTCTGCACTCTCTTCGCGGTTTCAACAAGTGGCTGCGGGTGCCATTACTCTGCCCGCCAAGCGTTGCTATAATGTAAACTCTCGCCTCTCGCCCCGCACCGTGCACTATACTGCCTCCCGTTCGTGGCGGTGCACTAACTTGATTACTTTTTCCCCGATATTTTTTTTCTTCATCCCAGTTCTCTCTCTCTCTTTCTCTCTCTGTCTCTCTCTCGGTTTGACCCCAAGAATAACCGCTTCCATTACCACGGTCGAGACTTTGCCGCTTAACAAATGATGTTTGCGTCGTACGGATCGCAGACCTCTTTTTATAAAGACTCATCTGCAGCAATGCAATCATGCTATTAATGAGGAGATTCACCGAGCGCAATGAATGGCTTAGCTCTTGTCTTGGACTAATGGGGTCAATAATGATCGAGCGCACAAAAAGATTCAGTATCTAATTAATGAACTAATTTAAAAGGTATATATTCCAACCCGTTACGAGCTCAACAGCCTTAATAAATGAGATTATAGAAATTTCATTCGTTTTGAGTAAACATACATCTTGCAACTAACTATGTTAGGCAAGCAAAGTGATATAACCGACATTCATCAAAATCAATCCATTCAATAGTTTTTGGAAAATTTTGTTAATAATCTATATTTTTCTACAAGTATCGCTTCTAATAGCGTCAAGTACACCGTTCTGTGATTAAATGCAAAACAGCACTACTGCACTATAGAACTTGAGTTAAGTTGCACCTTAGAAAATCCTATAATTATTGCTGCTCGTCGATTATTGCACTGTGCGATAGCATATGTACAATAATGAACTACTTTTGTCCTAAGTGCGTATTTAGGCCATGCGGTGCTATAAAATCATTTTGTAAAATTGTGTAAATATTACATGACTGAAACATTTTAAATTAAAGCTTTACATTCAATCCTTAAATCACTACTAAAACGTAGTTCCGTCTTCCATCGAGAAATTCATTATATACTTACGGTATCAAATATGTTACGGGTGTAGTCTCGTGTCACCTTGATGATCATAAACTAATGAGAACTTTGGCTTCAGCTGTGAATATTGTATCAAGAACTGTTCACGATATTTAATTACACCCTCATCACGCACATAAACTTGTCTGACTCTCTGAAATACAGCATATCAAGGAAGTAATATCTACTACGAAGGATCTTGCGAATTCTCTCAAACATTATTCATCATAGCTCCCTGATTTTAATAATAATTTTATTAAACCGGATCTTTTGAATAATCATAAAATCTACTTTATTATTTTATCAAAATTCACGATAATTACAAATTTGCGACGAAATTTTTAAACTTTCAGGTTTTAAACTGTTATGAAATAAATAAACTATTTATCAGTATGAATTATAAATCAGTTATAAAAACGAATAGAGATGCAGCTTGAACGGGAATAAAGATTCCTATTTTTATATTGTAATGAAATGATGATGTTATTTATTACATCAAAATGTTGTAAACCTTGTAGATTATGTAGATGGTGATTGTAAATATAAGTTCATGAAATATTAATAAGTTTGGTAACAGTAGGTTAATTAAACTACAATGAAAATGATTATTGTTAGAATAAGTGTATACATTAAGGAAATCGATCTATCTGATATATCGGAATTCCACGTAAATGGAAGTGTAACATAATAGTCCCATCCAGGTACGGATGACATAAGTAAAGTCCTAGACTGTGACAACACACTTAGCAGTAAGAGGGTTACGCGTTGAAATCATATGAAGTGGGCTATAGGTAGATGAAAAAAGAGAATGACATGCGAATATAGTCATGTGAATCACATAAAATAGAAACCGAGATCATGAGAAAAGAATAAAGAAAAAATAGTTATTAAAAATATAAACACAAGACAAGATGTAAATGAGTATACTCATCTATAGACTTAAACTAGCAAAAGAACATAAAAGTGGTAACAAAATTTCTGGGTGTCCGATTTATTGTTAGGACAACCATGTTTAGAATATAAATTTCATCTTATACTAATTTTAATTAGTATAATATTATAATAAAGTTTTAGAAGTTAGAAAATACTGCAATGATCGGGAATCAAACCTTCCAGTTACTTGACCATCAGAGTTCATTTTTTTAAAGTGAAATTTAGTATTCATGTTTAATATAGATACTAATAATAAATTATAATGTAACTGATACCGCTACTAATAAGTTATGCAAATTACTCTTGTTTTCTTCACATCACAAACGAAAAGAAAAACTAAGATCTATTCTCCACCCTAAAAAAATTGAAAAACTTGGTTAATATCTAGCTAAGAACTGCATTTTTTTCAATTTCTACTACTAAAATCCTTTCGCTACAAGATGAAATCATCACATTATCAAATCAGCTTCTTTTTGTTACAAATACTCATTGAAGGTAGATTAAAAAAAAAGGTTCGAGCTGAAGGAAAATAATTTCTTTTATATAGTAATATTGCGTACCACTTCATAATAATCCAGCACGGATCTGTATATGGCGAAAAACATTTCAAATACAAAACTTCGATTTGTTAAAGTACAACTTCCGCTTTCAAAAGAAAATTGTTCTGAAATCAAAAGATTTTGGAAAATTGAATATTCTTTTGACCGAATAATAAATTTCTCTCAGTGAGAGTATAATAAATTCACAACCAATCTCAAAAGCTAAACATCGAAAACTCTTAAGACTCCGCTAATTACTTCCGCCCACTAAACCGCACCAAAACAGCAAGTCGCTTCGCCCTCTTTACAAATTTTAATTTCCAACGTTCGTTCTCCAACCTATCCTTGCTCACGGCTAACTGTTCCCGCACTCTCATTCATCACTCCCCCCTTCAACTTTAAACTTCCCAAACTTCAGCCGTCAACACGATGTGAGGACTTCGCGGCAGCAAACAATTGTGCGCACCGCTTGATTAATCTCATTTGTTGAAAATGTTTGTGCCGCCGCACTTAGCGCGCTGGGGCATTCAATCACAGCGTGAGCGCACTTTGCCAGCGCGTAAAATTATCGGCTTGCTGAGTATACTTATAGGTAGGCGCCCTTTGATTCAAAGCGCGCAAAGACGATTCGCACAATGACGCTGTGAAGTCTAGCGCACGCAATTTGAATTCTAATTTCAGGCGAGAGTGGAGTAGTGAGCGTGCATCCTTTCACTTACTTGTATTTGTATATAATACGGATATATATGTGCCAAGTTCTTGCAATGGTTCGTACCCGGAGAGACGTGAGGAAAATACGAGCAAACTTCACATTTCAATGTGAGCATCAGATAGACAACTAGACGTCGATTTTGATTATGTTATATCCAATAAAATATAGAAATAAATGAAGAGTAATGATCAACTGTTTAAATATAAGGCTTGGAGCCAAAAGTACTGCGGTAAATTAGTATTATGTTATACTAATTTATACATAAATTAGGATAGAGCACTTTCTTTGGAATGTAATGCAAAAATAGGCGAGAAAAATTATTTAAAAAGTTCGATTTTAAATTTCATAATCTTTGCTGATACGCTAGAATTTGTAACATTTGAAGTCGTTCTTCAATATATTGTTAATTAAAAATTATTTTATTAATTTTCCATCAATTACGTATTATTTTCTAGAACTCAAAAACCTTTTCTCGTTAATTTTCATTTCGATCAACGGTAAAAAATATTTTGAACTGAACAAGAGTAATTAGGACGTATAAATTTACTGACACAAATATAATCTACTCAAAAAATTGAAGAAGTTGTAATGGCTTATTCAAACATATATAGGACCTACATGGACGTGGTCGCCCCTCAGATAACATGTCACATTTATTAATTACGCCAGCCTTCGAGCTCTACTTTACTACATAAACTTCAAAGCGAGAAACTCGTAATAATTAATTAACTAATTACATCACAAGTTTATTATTTATTTATTACATATTGAAATAACTCTTTGTCTGTTATTATATTCAAATAAAAGAAATTTTAAAATTATTTGAAATATAAAAATGTTTTTTCAACACAATCATCAACGAACTATTAATATACGAAACAAGAGTCAAGCATCAAGTAAACAGCGCGAATATTTCAATATTCGGTCAGAAGTAGAAGCAAATTTTTTCCTGTTTTACAAATATCTCTGAATTGAGCTACGCATCGACATTTGCGCGTATTGCATCGTAAAAGGTTAACAAAAAATCTACTGCACAGGCAATTTATTTATGTCCAACGATTTCAAATAAATAAACAAGTTATTTATGTCCAATGATTTCAAATAAATAAACGTTGGCGTGTGGGAAAAGTAGCGGACATTGTTTATTTAGACACACCAACGGAAACGAAGTTTCACTCTTTGAAAGGTGCGAAAACGTTCCAAAGAGGTAGCAAATAATTTACATTACTGCACACACCGTTCGACTCGTAAATGTCTATTGCAGCGAACCGCTATTCCGATGCCGCTGACTGGAAACACTTTCGAATTAACGTCACTCGCCACAGTCAGTGCTTTTTTTTAATAACGTATTCGCAGCGAAGCGAGGCTTTCATTCCCGCAAAAAATTTGCCTGTCACGCGCACGCGCTGTTTCCTTTTGTTTCCGTCGTGCTCTGCCGTCCGTCTCCATTCGATCGTTGATTAAAAATCTGTGTTAGCGCTAACTGCGGTTTGCTTAAAACACTTGCAAAATCAATCCTATTACATTTTAGACATTCGTAATTGAATCTGGGTTTTCGCTTATTACGATCTTATGCTACAAAAGATTAATACTATTGCATTGTAACAAAGTACTTAGAAAATAATCGATTTTAAAAGTACTACAATAATTAAAATTATATATAATTTATTGGAAACCCTCAAAATTATCACCGCCGGTAAGAGGATAAATCTACTCCGAATATATCAGCAATTTCTATTCTGAGAGCGTAAGTTAAGTAAGCAACACAAACATTGTAAGATAATAATAACCTCGTGGAAACGAATGAAGTTTAACACATTTATAGTCTGACTTGATTCTGGTATTTCGAATAATTTTATTAATTTTCATAGCATTTCAAATACAATGTCGTTCGCATAAGTTAATTAAGTATATTGTAACGGGTAAAGATTTGAAAATTCACAAATCTCCATGCAGATCTTACTTTGACATTCAAATTGCAATGACTTTCTTTATCTGACAAGTACTTCAGGCATCTGATTTAATCCGGATTTAAAAGATAAATTCCTATATCCTGATCGCATGGGCTAGAAACCTGAAATGGTAAACATTTTGTCATAGGCTAATCGTTTACAACCGTTTCAACGTATTTCTGCGTGCATAAGAGCACTAAGTTCTCTTTCGAAAATACCGTAGGTATGCTCGAAATTAAACAGAATGCAAGCGGCTTGCATTGATGACGCAAAAAAAAGACAATAAGAAAGCACGACGAATTGTTTGTTTAAATAAACTGTAATAACAGACACGCACAACACGTTTCCAATCCGATGCAATCGGAAAGAGCGACTGACCGAGAGAGAGCGAGAGAGCGAGAGAGAAGGGGTGGAAAAAAATCGCGTGCACACGGCTCCTCTGCACGCGCCAGAGAAAATTGCAACGTGGAGGTAAATATAAACGGTGTCGTATTATGCGTCACCGTCGTCGTCATCGTCGTCTGCGTTCAATAAAATTTACCGTTCACGTATACATGCAAGAACGGAGTATTTGTAATATTTAACGTTCCCTCCCTCTCACTGTCCCTCTCTCTCTCCATTATTGATTTTCCTTATTACGGGTTCTGCGGCTGCATGCCGGCGAGCTCTTGCTGTCTTTGCGAGTAGAATGTGCGAGAGATTTTTTGCTTGCTTAAGGATCCGTCAGGTTTTATTTACCGACGGCGTTTATTTTTGTTTCACTTACGCGGCGCCTGTTATGGTTAGTATTCCGCCACCGAGCTTGCAAAAGTTCGCCTCGAGCTGCGCACGTGCGCAGATTTGAGGAAGTTGAGCTACAGATGGCTTAAGGAAAACAGAGGAATTTAGTTTTTCGCCGCGAGTATATATAAACGTTATGCAAGAGGCATATATATTTTATTTACATTTATGAAAGTTTGCGTATTTATTTTACCTTGTTTGGATAAGTTGGAATGTAAACTACTTATTATTGTTAGAAAATTAATTATCCATGTTTCCAATGCTTTCAACTCGTAGCTAATTTTATATTAACGATACATAAATTGCACCTTAAAACTTACAATGGCTACGTATATTCTAGGTATTGATTAATTTTTTAGTCACTACTGATCTGTCAAAAGTTACATAATTAATATAGGAATAGCCAATTTAAAAAAATAAAATAATCCTTACTGGAAATCATCCATTTTCCTTCCATTTATGAAACGGTTGTAGCCATTTCATAACGATCAAAATCGCCATAAAATCGCTGGACAATTTTGGAACAATCGTTTCACAAATGGGAGAAAAATGGATGATTTCCAGCAGGGACGTAGTTCAGCTTGAGGTTTTTCATTTACATTGAAAACGAGATGTGATATCAATTTCACTAATTTTATAAATTATGAGTGAATATCTTATTTTAAATTTGAATAGAACATTGGATTTACATCAATGTAGTAAAGACATAAACGAGACATTTTTAAAACTATTAGTGTAAACAATTCAAATATGACCTATAAATTAAAAAGAAAAGACAATCACTGCAAATCTTTATGAATAGTAGTAAAATTTCTCTGAAATAAGGTAGCGAATTTAAAATTAAGGAAATTTTGCAGGAAGTTTTATGTGTTGACAATCTTTCATTTTACGATGCTCCATAAAAAAATTCATATCATATTATACATTAAAAATCTTTAATTACGCAATCTCCTTGCTGGCCAACTTTGTTTTAATAAAGCCACAGAAAATTATCTAAATATTAATATAAACAAAACAAAAAATTATTTCTTTTATTTATTACATAATATTATACACGGAGAAAAATCTGATTCGATATTCGCTAGTTAAGATGGCATGATTTTACGCAAGACATCTCTTTGGAAAAA